>JACXGI010004385.1:43506-54521 GCA_016801175.1 Esox masquinongy | reverse complement strand
CAACGCTTCCCCCCCCCCCCCCCCCCCCCCAAGCTCCATCTGAGATGGGGAGCTCAATGGGTTGCGTGAGGCCTCCTCGGGAGGGAGGACACGGATTTCCCCCGCTGTCCCCCACCCCCAAGCGCCGGCTTCGCTTCCGACGGAAACGCAAAGGGAAAAAGCCGAAAGGAGGCTCATCGGTCGGCTCGGAAGCGGAGAGCATACGGATAAGCAACATACCGGAAGAAGAGGACGAAGAGGAGGACAAAGGCACCGTCACGGAGGCGACCACCGCCTCGTTCAACACCATGAGCGATGTCGGAGCCAAAATCACCAATTTGACCGTGCCTCACGTCCAAACTCAATCTAGGCTGCCCCTGCCCAGCGCCCTCGGCGCCGATTCCACCAGCGACAGCATGGGAGGGCTGGGTGGTAGCAGAGTCTTGGAACTGTCCCCTGAGCCAAGTCCAGTGCGGAGAAAAGTTTCTTACCCCGGAGCTGGGAATGACGACGGAGGGACCAGCAGCACCATAGAGGCTACCGGCAGCCAGGAGCCGCCCAGTGACACACCGACCCCGGACCACCGCGAGGAGGCCCAGGTGCACACCACACCTGGCGGGGGTCGAGTCTGCAAAGTCAGGGAGCGAGAGCAAGGGGTACTGGAGAGGCCCTGCATACTACGACCCAAAAAAGAAAAGGGAAGGGAAAAGAGACGGGAGAAGAGCATGAAAGAGAAGGTGGAGGATGAGGGGGGGGGTGGGGTCGCAGGGACGCTGGGGGGGGTCGTCTACACCCTGCCGGAGAAGGAACATAAAGGGGTGGTCCACATTCGCGAGGTGGAAGGCCGGCTGTGCGTCGTGCGGACGGTCTACCCCAGTGACTTTGGGTCACCGGTTTGGCGAGGGGACAGTTACCATGACGAAGACGTTGAGGTGGAGGTACGTGCCGAAGGTCCTGCTGCATCCCCGGTTACTGGGAACATCTTAAAAGTGCAGCTTTCTGAGGAGGATATCATGAGAACCAAAATGGACGCCAGAACCGCTTTCCTGATGGGAACGCAGGTATCTGCATTGGTCAAGGACTTAAGTCTCGAAACCTCTCCGGTCCAAGATGGGAAGATCCTTAAACTCTCCAAAGATGAAACCAGACAAGGCCAAATGGATGCCTCGGGTTTACAGAAGTCTGCTGCCCTTGTGGGGGCTCCGGAATCATTAAAACTGAAAGATGTCCGTCTGAAAAAAAACGCACAGGTCCAGGAAGCAGTGTTAACACAGAACCCTCAGTCTGGCTATCTCAGCTCCCCAGAGAGTGGGGTTGCAACCCAGGTAGACTTTGACGACTTGTCCCGTCGAAAAGCCAAAATGGAAATCTCCAGTCACTATAAGACTGTGAAAGTCAAGGCACAGATCCAAGAGGGAGCCTCCAGTCAGGACCCTTTGTCCTCAGGCTACGCTAGTGACCTGCCACTCACCTCCCCAGAGACAGGGGGCGCCATCCAGACAGACTGGGGAAGCTCCACCGAAGTACTGAACTCGGCAACGGACAGTCCCCAATCTCCCACCCAGGTTTCCATGAAGCAGTTCCCTCAGGTCAGGGGCATTTCCCTCTCTCTCGCTCTCTTTCCTTCACTTTCATTGTAAAAGTGGAAATGTACAGTAGGCTACATATTTCGGGGGCTTATCTGGGATCAGGGCATAAAGTATATGTTTGAGTGTTGGTTACTGTTTTATTTTTTGTGTAGCAATCACGTCTTCATATTAGAGAGAGTGTGTGTGCGTGTGCGTGCGCGCTTGTGTCCTGGTTATCAGCTATGCACAAGGTACTCTGCATCTTCTCATTCTTCCTGACTTGGTCCCCAGAGCTTAATCTGCACTGCACAGACTTCTCTCACCATTTTCTGTTTTTCTCCCTGCTTCCCTCTCCATCAGTCATTATTTCCCTAAGACCGCCCTCACTTTCCCCTGTTACACCGAGATACCTGTGTGTGTTTGTGTGTTTGCTTATGTTATGTGTCAGATGAAACAGTGATGGCTCCTAGTCCCAGCTAGGAGCCAAACTCCTGTTTTGGGCAGAAGTAAAGGTTGTTTAGTTGTTTTATTGCAATGCTAACTATACTGTAGTGTTGGGGGGAGGGTGTTGATACAGTTAGAATTTTAATATTATTTTCGACTGTATGTCCTATAATGTGAGAGTTCAGCAATCTTGTTTTACACTAGCAAATTGTTAGTATATTTTACCACAAAACGTGTCCTCAATCTTCTTTTTAAGTAGGCAGCCAAATAGTTTAGAGCAGTTTTAGGTCTTATTTGATCAGAATGTTTTTCTCAGCGCTTTTTCTAATACCACTGCGGCAGACGTAAATGTAAGGTTTTAAACATCAAACGGTAGTGAAGTCTCTGTATCAAATCACAATACATATTGGATTGCCAGAATCCACCTAAGTATTGGTTTAATACTGCTTCGTGAGGTCCACAGTCACGTCCGGTTTTAGGCATAAGCAACATAAGCGGAGAGGGGGGCCCCAAATAACATTTTTATGTTCCCCAGAAGTCTAGAGCCGGCACTGTCCACAGTATAGCATTCTTATTATTGAACGTGTGTTACATTCAAAGGGAGAATATCATTTAATCCACTGGCGACGTGAAACCCTTCGGTGTTATAATGTTTGACGTGTGGGGCTAAGTCATGGGAAAGCGACACACACACACACACACACACACACACACACACACACACACGCTCAGAGCCAAGTCTTGATAGAAGCTCCAGTTTACAAGTGTTTGAGCTAGGTAACAATCAATAGTCTGGCTCTTCACCCGGCTTTCATTCCGCGAGTGTGCGCGCGTGTGCGCGTTTGTGTTTTACGCGAGCTGCTCGCTCGTGCGCTAGGGCGTAATGTGTACGTGACGGCTGACTTTTTGACAATGTCTGGGTTGCCCTCATCTGAATAAATAGGGAATTGAGATGCAAATCCACCACCACTAGCCTGCTGCATGGTGCCCCGGGGGAGCCCAGACACTTTCTACCCATCCCCTCGTTCCCCTCCCACTCCATCCCTCTCCCCTATCCCCTCTCTTTATGGATTTTTTTGGTATGCTATCCATCTCGTTGCCTCCCTCCTCGTCTCTCTCCCAGCCTGTCCTCCATTTTCTTTCTCCCTCCCTCTGCAGTTTCTTCTTCCAGCCCCCTGCTACTTCAAAGGAGTCTTTATTTAAATGGGTCCTGTTCTGAGCCCCATGGGTCTAGCCTATCAAAACAGTGTACGGTGTCTTATCTTATCGCCCCTCACTCTACATGTCATGTACTGTCAATGGGGTTAGAATGACTGTACATTTCTGTTTCTATATCCATTATAGTCAATGGGTTTAGAAGGACTGTACATTTTGTCTCTATATCCATTATAGTCAATAGTGTTAGAATGACTACATTTCTATCTCTACAGCCGTGATTGTCAGTCTGCTGTGTGCAGTTGTGTGTGAGAAAGAGGACTGACACTAAATAATTACATGAAAAGGTGAGAGAATGAATGTCCCAAACATCCATTCACACTCTCTCTCTCACGCACGCACACACACACACACACAAACACACACACACACCCCCGTGCGCGCTTTGATGCGTGTGAATGTTCAGACCGTCCTTCAGAGCATTCATAGTTTGTCTGTGGGCTCGTCTCATGACTCCTAGTTGGAAGCAGGCGTCTGGCTGCTCATCTGTGTGTGTGTTAAGTGACACTTTTGGCGTCTGTTTTGACAGTGTAAAATTGCTGTCTTTTACTGTTACCAAACCAACTGTACTTCTCCTAATATGTGTTAATGACAAACGAGAAGGTGACAAATGTGTTTAAAGATGGAAAGCAAATGTGAATGCTGTGGTATGAGACGACATTCCAAACAAGTTGTGTGCTGGGGGGTTGCCAAGGTTTTCACAGTACCATGGTATAGAACGAAAGTGTACCCTTAGGAGAGACGGGTTCTCAGAACCCTTTCACCAATAAATGGTTCCACATGCAACCCATTCACCAATAACTGGTTCTATGTGAAACACTTTTCTGCAGGTGCATAAAAAGAAGCCTCTTTATTAGGTGCAGAGGGGATGTTGACTTTTCAGGGCCATGGTGTGAATAAATGGCCCGGCTCTGTGACCTCGCTTTAATCACCTTTGCCGGCCATGTATGTGTGTGATTTGCGTGTGATTTGTGTTCATACACGTGTCTGTTTGTGCTTGTGTATGTCTGCCCTTATTAGTTTACGCAGGCCTGGTTTAGCTCTTCGTCATTACCATGACATTCCCTCCCTCCCTTCCTCTCTGTCTCTCTCTCTCTCTCGTTCTCTCTCTTGGCTGTTGCTGCGGTCTCCTAGCGCTCGTCAGACTTCCATTCTGCTCCATATTAGAGAGTGAGGGTGAGATAGCGAAAGAAAGGGACAGTTAGAAAAGGGGGCGACAGAGGAATACTGATTACAACAACCATGCCCTGCCTGATACGGCATGTATAGCAGCTCGCCTTTGTCACCATGCACCGAGTAAAAGAAGGGACCAAGTGTAAAAATAGAGAGCGGAAACCGTGAGTGAGAGGTTAAATGGTTAAATGGATGCATTGTAGAAGTGGGGGCTAATCGCTTAGGCCTTGAAAAGGAGTGAGCGGGGGCCTCCACATATTAAACAACGGGGGGGGCTCATCAAAACACAGCGGTCTCTGAGGAAGAGCAGATGAAAGAAGGAGAAAAGCCAAAGTGACAGATTGATAGGAGGAGAGGAAGGAGAAAGAGTGGGGCGGGGGGGAGAGAAATAGGGGGAGACTGAAGGAGAGAGAGTGGGGAGGGGATATTGTAGTGAGAAGATGAGCTAATGAGCTGGCCCGACTTAAAGAAGAATAATGAGACAGAAGAAGAAAATAGGAAAAGAGAACACTGGCTTCATCCTGCTCAGGCTAAAAGGCCTATTGATTAAAAAGCCTCTGGGATGGATAGCACCGAAGATGACAAGTTAATCAAAATCAATGAACAATCTGTAGATACAGGAGCCTGCATGACCACTCGTGGATGTATTTCTTTCCACTGACTGGATGCTTGCAAGTATGTGAAATGACTAAATTCCTAAATCCCTTATCCACGTGGTCATGACCCATGAAGAACATATGGTAGTAACAATGTAATTAATGCAAAGCGTGTGTCATAGTGTCTCACCATTGATAATGGGTTGAATATGGGGCAGGGTAATGAATTGTATAATTGATGTTTACCTCTAAAGGGTTAGTGTGCCTGTGTCTGTGCCAGCTGTCGTGGGCTTTTTTTGTTACAAGAGCAGGCGTTCTCTTACCATGTAATATATTTGAAACCTTATACCGATACTTTAAAATGGTATATTGCACATTAATAAGACTAATGTTCTATTTACTAACCCTCTTCTCTCTATTATTTATCTAAAACAAGTAATCACTGTTTTATTTTAGCAGTATTGCTTGTTGGGGTGTTATTAGGCATGGCACAATGCGGAGTGCCTGGGTACAGCCCCCTCATGATATGTTGGCAATATATCAAAAATACCAGAGGTGCCTTATTGCTGTTATAAATTGGTTACAAACTTAATTAGAAAAGTGTATATCATACCTGGAATATAGTTTAGGGTTCAAACCACCTGGTTCATAATTTCAGATATACCGTGGCATGCTTTAAGCCAATCAGCATCCAGGACCCAAACTAGCTAGGCAACCGTTTTGTTTGTGTGTGTGTGAGAGAGAGTATATATATAATGTGAACCCTTCGCTGTCCTGTCTATTCTAGATCTCTGAAATCTATGTGAGCGGTGAGTCGGGGGATCTGACGGCCAAGGAGAAGCTGTTGCTATGGAGCCAGAAGGCCACCGAGGGTTATCCCGGCCTCCGCTGTACCAACTTCTCCTCCTCCTGGAGCGACGGACGCATGTTCAACGCCTTGATCCACCGATACAGGTACACATGTACCGAGAGAGACACACACGCCAAAACAAACATGTTCACACAGTCTGATAGCCAGTATTCACTCACCTTAGACTTTTCACTGTTTGTTGTGTTACTGTGATTGCAATGGATTTAATTTGCTTTTCTGCAGTTGATCTACAGTAACATTGTCAAATAAAATTAATATAACATGAATATAACTTTCTACATGTTTCCAAATTGCTTAAAAAAATGTGTATAACTAAAATATAGGACTGAACTACAGTCCAATGTACTTTGCAACAATATACTTTATAGAGGTGTATTTTACAAAATACGTTTCAACAGTTCTGAGTCAAATAGTATATTAAGGATGGACCTCATTAGAATGATAATACCAAGAGTGCTTTGCAATTGTTGATTTTTATTAATAAGGTTTGGTCATTTGGTTTCCAAAGCAACTTATAGTTAATGGAATCAAGTCAGTTAGATGAACAACTACATTTTACACACATAGCAATAAAAAATTACATTGTTTTTGGTTTGGTTAGAGTGAAAATGTTTTATTATTAATTATAGGTCCATTTTAGTTATTTAATTGAATTCATTTAAAAATGTGGCCACCTGTCCCTCCGACTAACAGGCCAGACCTGATCGACATGGAGGTGGTGTCGCAGCAAAGTAACCGTGACAACCTGGAGCAGGCCTTTGAAATTGCTGAGTCGCTAGGGGTGACCCGGCTGCTGGACGCTGAAGGTGAGGGTCTGTCGTTCTGTCGGTCTGTTTGTGTCTGTTCCTTCCAATTCCGTCTCTCAAACCTTTTCCTCCCCTCTCTGCCCCCCTAGATGTGGACGTTCCATCTCCAGATGAGAAGTCGGTCATTACTTATGTCTCCTCCATCTACGATGCCTTCCCCAAGATCCCAGAGGGAGGCGAGGGCATTGCAGCTCACGTACGTTCTACTCCTCTCACATTAACATGCATTCAGAACGGGACTGACATTCTTATTAATGTGTGCATGTATTAAACCTTCTACCTGTTTCTCAGTGTCTACGTTGGGGGACTGGTCTAAGAATACAGTCTTAGTATATGTAATGCATTGCTGTACTTTGGTTGGAATAACTGCTCAAGTAAAATGTATGGCAGGAAGCCTAGTAATTAGTGTGTTTGGCTAGTAAAGAAAGGACGCTGGTTTGAATCCCAGAGTTGCCAGCAAGGCAATTAAACCATGATATGTAAGTAATCTTATTGTTGTGTCTGCTAAACCAGGAACTGAAAGTTGCCTTAGATGTGGAGCGGATAATGAACCGCGGGGATAATGAACTGCGGATAATGAACCGCGGGGATAATGAACCGTGTGGATTGCAGTCAGCCGTCAAAATGTTATTGACAGCTCACCATCAGCGTGTCCCACCTCCTCACTGTCTGTCCCCCTTTCACCTCCATCCTTCATCCCTCCTTCCCCCTCTCTCTGTTCATCAGGAGGTGGACCACCGCTGGGCAGAGTACCAGTCTCGTTTCTCCTCACTGCTCCAGTGGAGCCGGCAGCACACGGCCCTCATGGCCAACAAGCACTTCCCACAGAACCCTGTGGAGCTCAAGGTACCATACTTTGGTCAGGTTGAGTGGTTCTGCTGAACGTTGTCAAACATGAGGCGAGGAGGGAGGGAGGGAGGGAGGGTGGGTGGGTGGAAATGAAGTTAGGGAGATGGAAAGGGAAATATGGAAAACAGAAGGAAAAAACAAGATGAAGCACCGCTAGGGTAATGTGGTAGGGAGGGAGCGAGGGATTTGGAAGAAGATGAGCGACAAATGAAGGACGTTAGACAGAGGATGTTAAAGTGGCTGAGGACAGGCTTGAACGTTCACCACTGTCTTGCATATATCCGCACTCCTGCCCTGAGAGTTGATGAAGACAGAGTGCAGTTCTGCTTTATCTGAACAGAAAGCGTCTGATCTAACCTGGTCAACGTTACCACTTTTCTTCCTCAGGCACTTTACAATGAGTACGTCCATTTCAAGGAGACCGAGATCCCGGCCAAGGAGATGGAGAAGAGTCGCGTGGGACACCTCTACAAAGTGCTAGAGGTAAGGGATGTGGCGAAACTCGACAAGAGACCCATGACATCTAAAATGTCTTTAATGAGACCCATGTAAGAGTCTTTATAGGCGACAACAAGCCTTGTGTAATGGAGACAAGTAGAAATTGCGAAGACACAGTGACATGGTAGGTAACGATGCAGAGGCGTTGGCATATGGTCCCGGGCAGATAAGAAATGATCATTACCCAGAGAGCACTGGCTAATTTCTGACATCACATTATGGCTTATTAGGTTGGCGTGAGTCTTGCAGAAAACCGATACTCATAAACTCAATGACCGAAAATAGAGGGAGAAATGGAGACGATATCGGGAGAGGGGAGCGAGAGAACGATGAGGTGACCTGGATTCTGCCACCACGAGCAGGCCTCACTGTTATCATGAGGCCCGGGGGAGTGCTGTGGGTGTTTGTTTGTGTGTGTGATTGAACACCCTGTCCTGTGCGCCAAGCCGTTCCCACCCCGTGCCATCGCCTTGAGACAAGACTATAATTCCTCTTTCATCGGATGCGCTTTTAATCCCCCTCGGTGCGACTTCACTGAAGTCACCACTCCTGATCCGTGACTCACCACCAGCCTCCAAGCAGGCGGAGGGTTTGTACATCAAGAGAATCGGGTCTTTGGCGCTGGGATTTTTTTTCCTATTGTGTGTTATTGTATATTTTGTTTATGTAATATGTTAGAATAAGGATTGGCTCTTTAGTCGGTGTGTTTTGTTGTGTATTTTATGGAATATTTCATGAAATGTGTGCCCCTGTTCTCTAGGTATGGATGGAGTTTGGACGCATCAAACTGCCCCAGGGTCTGCACCCCAACGACCTGGAGGATGAGTGGGGAAAACTCATCCTGGAGATGCTGGAGAGAGAAAAGGCCCTGCGGCCCGCTGTGGAGAGGTCAGCAGAGACCTTATGTTAACCTAACCTAACCACAAGCCAGATGTAAAGGAGATACTTCTGCTTCCAGAGTTTAAATGTATGCCTGTAGTCGTAGATAGGAAGCCCTGCGGCTCGCTGTGGAGACGTACTGCAAGCAGCATGGAGATACCAAACCCAAAAAATAACACTTACCTTACCCCTAACTACTGCACTTTGTTTATTAACTGTAACAGAAAGTGCATTTGGCACTGTGGAGACAGTTGTGTTCCAATGATGCAGATCTCTGCAAACACACAGTCTCTCCAACACATACATACTAATGTTATAATCTAGCGTTGCTGTGCTCTTTTGCCCCAAATGAATACCTCAGGTCGACCTCTCTTTTGGGTCCCTGTAGATGACCCAGTGTCCTCAATACCTGGTCAATGGGTTTAGCTTTTTTTCTGCTGTGTTTAGGTTCCTACGGTTGTGCGGTAAACACATTCCACTGGTTACAGCTGAAATTGCACCCTATTTCCTTCACCGTGCACTACTTTATAGGGTGCCTGGTCAAAAGTGGTGTACTTTTAGAGTAGGGTGCCATTTGGGAGGACTGACATACGTGTTTGGGGCTTGTCGACAGTCTGACCCTGTGCTGACCCCCCCCCAGGCTGGAGTCACTGCTGCAGATGGCCAACAAGATTCAGAACATGGCGCTGGACTGTGAGGAGAAGCTCACCCTGGCCAAGAACACATTGCAGGCCGTGAGTCACGCTCCGTCTGTCTGTCTGCACTCCTGTCATTCAGTCTGTCTCCCTCTCCGACGACTTGTTTGTATTTTGCGCCTCTAAGTATAGTAACGCCGTGCCGTTTGCTAATTATTTCTTTCCTTGTGTGTCGCTCCCCTTTTTCCCTATGTCCCTTTCACTTTTTCCACCTCCTTTTCTTCCACTCCTGTCATGCCATGCCCCCGGTCCCCAATCAGGACATGTCCCAGATAGAGAGCGGCGAGGCTGTGCGCTGTGAGAGGGAGCTAGGTGTGTATCTGCAGGACTGCGAAGCTCTGATCCGACAGATCAACCTGGACCTCAACATCCTCCGAGACCAGAACTACTACCAGGTGGAGCAGCTGGCCTTCAGGTCAGTGATGGGGATTTATTAGCACAGTGGTGGGGATTCACTGCCATTGGAGTCAATTAGAACACAATGGTATCCAGAGCGACTTACAGGAAATTCGGGTTAAATGCCTTGCTTTAGGGCACTTGGACTTTTTCACAATGTCGGCTCAGAGATTCTAAACTTCGACCTTTAGTTTACTGGCACAGCAATCAGACCCGCTAGACCGGCTGCCCCATTGATTTGATTTTACTGTACTCACAGTAAATTTAGGTCAGAGAACTTAATAAAGCCAGTTGCTTATTTCCGTCTGTGGTCCTTTGTATTTAATTACCTGAAGACATCACCTGATGGAGAGTAGGGAAAATGATTAGACTTGGTTATCCTCGTGTTTAGCTATTCTTTTCAACAAAGAAGCATTCTGTCATAAAAGTGGACGAAAACTTATAAATATAAATTTAATGTCATTAGTTACCTTTAGGAGAATTCGCTACATATAAAGCACATTAATGTCATGTAAAATAAAGAACAAATGAGATTCTGTAAAGTCATGTATTGACGTCTGTCTAGTGGTTTGGTCCGTTTTTGAAGGAACTTTTCTCTCCTCCACAGAGTTTCTTGTATTCAAGATGAGCTGGTCTCTCTCCGGCTCCAGTGCTCCAGCGTCTACAGGAAGGGCCACTTCTCCCCGGCGACCGGGGCCGACCGGACAGCCTCGCGTGGGAGTGACGGCGGTCACTGCCTGTCTACGGGGGCCCAGACCCTGCTGGGGGCAGTCGGGGCGGTGGGGCTGATGGGGGCCGCCCTGCTCCGTAGACCCATGTCCCGCTCTCAGCTGGTGGCAATGTCGTCTTCTGAAGACGAAGGGAGTCTCCGGTTCATCTACGAGCTCCTCGGATGGGTGGAGGAGACGCAGGTTGGAATAGAGGGTTTTAGGAGACGGGGGTGGGGCATCTGGTGAATTAAAATGTTGAGTGTGGAGACTTTTATGGAATTGTGTGTGTGTGTGTGTGTGTGTGTGTGTGTGTGTGTGTGTGTGTGTGTGTGTGTG
>JACXGI010004385.1:6167-43406 GCA_016801175.1 Esox masquinongy | reverse complement strand
GATTGTCCGAAAAAAATAAATAATCAAGAAGTTTCCAAAACTTCCAAACTACTCGTAAAGTCCTCGTCAGGGACTTTGAAATTGAAGTGTAACTTCTGGGCAAAACTGGCAAAGATTAATGATCCCAATTTAAGGCGCACCCGCAGGGAAAGGGGATTCTCTCCAAAACCGAATAAAGACGGCCTCAACGTGTCTTCTGTACATTACCAGGGTAGTGGTCATCGCACAGTGCCCGAAGGAGTTGGACCAGCTCCCAACAGCAGGCTAGCTCACTGTGAGCAGGCCAATATCCGCGGTAAAAGCGGACATGCTTCGCTGAAATGCCAAACAACCGTTTGCAATTGAATCGTAGTGCGCGCAGTGAAAACGAAGCGCTTATCGTCTCCTGTTGTGAGTATTTCATAACATCAGCTGCGTTAATGTCCACTCGCAAAACACACTGGGCCAACCTAAAAATATCCAGGGCTAGAGCCTCGAAAGCCCGGGTCTGGTGACACCCATGGGTTTGAGGCAGTTGTCGGGTTGATATTCAGCTAGGCAAAATGACTGCCTCCTCAGTTCTAGGCAAAATAAGTTACATTGGCCTACAGAAATAGTTGTTTTATTATTTATTAGGCTGATTTAAAATGTTCAAACAGCCTGTATTTATTTCTATGTTGGCTATAGGTTTATTTTCCTATTAAAACATTTCTGATTTAGCAGTGAAGACCCAATGGCAAATGTTTTGATCTCCAATAAGACCTGTTATAAGAACTTTGTTTCTACTTCATTTTATCATATAAACGTCACTGGCAAACATTTGAAAACAATTACATAGAACGAATAGCATTTTAATTAGTGCTTAATGCTGTGGGCTATATGTGTCTGGTACATTTCTGAAATGTCTAGTAAAATAAAATGCTGCCTGCCGCACTGGTGGCAAATTTTCCTAACAGAAGCCCTGACTCACAAGAACATACAGGGACACACAAACACACACGCTCCCTAAATTAAGTCAGTAGGAAGCTTAGCGGTGGGGCGTTTGACCACAAACAAAACGGTTGGTAGTTAATTCCCAGAGGCGGCAAAATATAAACAAAAAAAATTGATTGATCTGTCACTTGATCAAGACCCTAAGTGCTCCCATGTCACTGTCAATCATTACCTGGTGGTAACAATACTCTCCTATGGTGTCTTGGGACACATTTCCAATTCACATGTATTAAAAGCACCTGCCATTCTAAAACACATAGATTTTTTAAAGATATGTTTTCAGGCATTTTATAATTTTACTGGACAGGAAAGTGGTAAAAGATCAGTAGGTCGGACTCAAACCCACACTGCAGCAGTAGATGTGCACCAGAGGTGGTGGCTCAGACTGCTTCAACACCCCAGGCTAACACACTCTTAGACACTTTCAGATCCACTGTGCAATACAATAAGCACACCGCAAATAGACATTCCACATCAATAACAAAATGCAGAAGGGCTCTGTTTTAACTAAGTACCTTTGACCTCTTTCTCCCCAGACGAAAGTCTCACCTAACTTCCGGAGCAGTTATTCTGACACTCTGGCCAAACTGGAGAACCAATACTGCAAACTCCTGGTGAGCCTGGGGGGTTAGTTTTGTGTGCTTGGGTCAGTTCAACCCATTGTGTCCCGTTAATCCCGTCAGGGTCCATGTGACCGGGCTAACTCGGGAGAAGAGTGCTACTGCCGCCGACTGAAGCGCCTGCCACACAGACCTTTGATCCACCCTGTGGAACTAAGTGGATTTTACTCTGGAGAGAGTGTGGATGAGGGGCCTGTGCGTGTGCTGTTATGTGTTTCTGTTCTGGAATATCCTTAAACTCCTGATAGACGTGCAGAGCTCACGCCCAGTTAGCAAACACTCACCAAGTCCCCACGTCACCGCAGGAACACTCGTCGTGGCGTCTCCGCTGCCTGGAGAGCCTGCATGCGTTTGTGTGTCGCTGCACGGAGGAGCTCATCTGGCTCAACGAGAGGGAAGAGGAGGAGCTGGCATATGACTGGAGCCACAACAATACGAATGTCAACGCCAAGAGAGAGTTATTTGCGGTGAGTGGTAATGGGTAGATAGACACACACACACACACACACACACACACACACACACACATATTTAAATGTTTTGGGCAGTTCTGCTCAGATATTCCCTTGATTTCCCTTCCTGAGTGCCTCGTTGTCGTTTCTCAGGAAATGAGGTCAGAACTGGAGGAGAAACAGGAAGTGATGCACTCGCTGCAGGAAACCGCCGACCGGCTGTGTCAGGAGAACCACCCAGCCAAACAAACTGTGGAGGTGAGGTTGCCTAGCAACAAGGCTATCATGGTCCCTGATTAGCTGCTCTGAAAAATTGTCTCGCTTTCTACAGCGCTCGTTAGTGCAAACAGTTCAGGTATCATTGTTCCCTGCATTCATACGATTTCTTAATGGATAGTATGCGAAGTGTACAATTTCCTAATGGATAATATGCGAAGTGTACAATTTCCTAATGGATAATATGCGAAGTGTACAATTTTTCCTAATGGGTAAAATGTGCCCCCCCTCCCCTCCAGGCGTACAGTGCAGCACTACAGACTCAGTGGCAGTGGGTGCGCCAGCTGTGTGTGTGCGTGGAGCAGCATCTCAGAGACAACACGGCCTACTTCCAGGTAGGAGACCTCAGGTCCTTTCACATGTTACGCTGTTACGTTACGTAACACGCGTCTGGTGTTCAGAAATTTCACTTAGTTTGCTTTAGTCTAAATGCCTAAATGCAGTCACATTTCAGTCGTTATCCTAAGCTGTTATACCGAGTGAATGATAGAAGTGAGGGCATAGATTTCCCCCATGGGAATCAAACCCGCAACCTGGCGTCACAAACGACATGTTCTTACCCTCTGAGCTACACCAGACTAATTACTCCCTATCTATGTTTTGACTTGCCCTTAAGTAGGACTGTACAGTAAATCTGTTTAATCTTCTAAACCCTTTAATGAAAGGCACAATAAAAAGTGCTTTAATACTAGATTACAGTCTGAATATGTTGAGCGTCTAGCAGCTGTAGACGGATTATACATAATCCCCCGTGGTGATCTCTGGGTCTTATTCTCATTGCCTGCCTCCTATCAGTTTGTGAGTGACGCGCGGGACTGCGAGACCTACCTGCGCCAACTACAGGACACCATCAAGAGGCAGTACACCTCTGACAAGAACAGCAGGCTGGGCAAGCTGGAGGACCTGCTACAAGACTCTATGGTACGTTCCCTTGCTGCATTCATTACAAGACTCTCTGACATTACTGTATTATTCACAAAACTCTATGATACAATGAATTACTGTATTATTCACAACATATCACAGTCAAATACTTTATTATTCACAACTCTACTTATTACAGTCAATTACTGTATTATTGACAAGACTCTATGGTACTTTTGACTCGTCTGATACATTCGCTAATTCCACTAATTTATCAAACCCCCTTAATTCTTGCCTTTTCCTCCACTATTGCATTAACTCTGTAGCCTAACAGTTAGATTTGTCTAGAATTTTTCTGGTATCTGCCAATAAAAAGCTAATGCATACGATTATAGCTTATAATAAATGTTTGAACTAATAATCAATCAATCAAATTTATTTATAGAGCCCTTTTTACATCAGCAGTTGTGACAAAGTGCTTTTACAAAACACCCGGCCTTAAAACCCCAAGGAGCATACAACAGTAGTGTTGAATTTCAGTGGCTAGGAAAAACTCTCTTATCACTGTGACATTTCTGACTAATTTAGTTGCAGTATCTTTATGTTGTTTCATGAGGCTAATATCAAGCTAATACCAAAGAACTGTATAACTAAAACAAAATAGCCAAACGCTATAATTTCTAATGCAAAGATAATGAAACCAAAGGAGTAGAACATATTAAGAGTTCGGTCTGTCAGTCTGTCTCCCTCTCTGACTACTTATTTGTATTTTGCATCTCTAAGTATAGTAGCGCCGCGCTGTTTGCTAATTATTGTTCTATTGTTCAGTATTGGTGTGTTTTAGCATGTGTACAGTATGTTAGAAAATGCCTACTCTGCGGTGAATTCGCCCTGCTAAACAATAACAAAAAATGTAAACTTTAGGGTTCAGTCTGTAATACCTGTGCCAACATTGTAGCCATTAGCAAGCCGTTGATACTGTAAGTCTTTAGCCACCCCAGCTAGGCCCGCTGCAGATATAGCTGCCTCAGCGAGTACCAAACTACTTCAGTATGCCTCTGCTTATCCACCACACATTTGGTGTACGGCCACTCTGCCACCACCATGCTAACTCCCATGCCCACCTAACACACAACAGATGGCAGACTGGGCGCGGGCCCAAATCTACCGGCCTGAGCACTGGGAACAGCAGGCATATCCTCCCTGGACATAAAGATGATGGAGGCGGAAAAAACACTGTTAGTCACAGGTGTAGTGGCTGGTGGGGAAGCATAGAGGTTTATGAACCAGAGCAGGATGGAGATTTATGATTCATGAAAGGGAAAGTGGTTGTGCCATTAGGGTGGGTCGGATGCTGCCTTGAAAAGTTAAAGGGGTACAACAGCAAATGTACAAGTGTGTCCTTGAAACCGAACAATGCTTGCCACAGTCACCTAACTATTAACTGCAAATTGAATAAGTGCAAAACTTTACTGCCAATAAAATTCTCACTTCAATAAGACATATCTGTAAATGTGAACACGACTGTAAATACTGGCAATTTTGATTCTTACCTTAATGAATCCGCCCCCGTCTTATTTGGTAATATGAATTTGGCTGTGCATGTTGTGTTTAGGCCATTAAAGACATAAAAATCTAGAAACGGCTTCTGACAATAGGCCTCATAAAAGGTTTTGATTTAGATGATGAGTCTGATACATTTCAAGAGCTGCTGTTGTTCACGTGTCACCTATTTCACTAATCAAGTGTTCATGTTTCATAGCTTAAGCTACTGCATGTAAACTCCATTGATTGCCCACTGACAGGTGAAGTGAATACACTGAAAATCTCATTATCATGACACCTGTCAGTGGGTGGGATATATTAGGCAGCATGTAAACATTCTGTCCTCAAAGTTGATGTGTTAGAAGCAGGAAAAATGGGCAAGCGTAAGGATCTGAGCAACTTTGACAAGGGCCAAATTATGATGGCTAAACGACTGGGTCAGAGCATCTCCAAAACTGCAGCCCTTGTGGGGTGTTCCCAGTCTGCATTGGTCAGTACCTATCAAAAGTGGTCCAAGGATGGAAAAGCGGTGAACCGGCAACAGGGTCATGGGGGGCCAAGAGTTATTGATGCATGTGGGGAGCGAAGGCTGGCCAGTGTGGTCCCATCCAATAGACGAGCAACTGTAGCTCAAATTGCTGAAAAAGTTAATGCTGGTACTGATGGAAAGGTGTCAGGACACACAGTGCATCGCAGTTTGTTGCGTATGGAGCTGCGTAGTCACAGACCATTCAGGGTGCCCATGCTGACCCCTGTCCACTGCTGAAAGCACCTACAATAGGCACATGAACATCAGAACTGGACCACGGAGCAATGGACGAAGGTGGCTTGGTCTGATGACTCACATTTGCTTTTACATCACATGGATGGCCGGGTGCGTGTGTGTCGCTTACCTGGAGAACACATGGCACCAGGATGCACTATGGGAAGGAGGCAAGCCAGTGGAGGCAGTGTGATGCTTTGGGCAATGTTCTGCTGGGAAACCTCAGGTCCTGCCATTCATGTGGATGTTACTTTGACACGTACAACCTACCTGAGCATTGTTGCAGATCATGTGCCCCCTTTCATGGCAACGGTATTCCCTGATGGCATTGGCCTCTTTCAGCAGGATAATGCGCCCTGCCACAAAGCAAAAATGGTTCAGGAATGGTTTGAAGAACACAAAAATGAGTTCAAGGTGTCGACTTGGCCTCCAAATTCCCCAGATCTCAATCCAATCGAGCATCTGTGGGATGTGCTGGACAAACAGGTCCGATCCATGGAGGCCCCACCTCGCAACCTACAGGACTTAAAGGATCTGCTGCTAACGTCTTGGTGCCAGATACCATAGCACACCTTCAGAGGTCTAGTGGACCTCTGTAGGCAGCAAAAGGGGGACCTACAAAATATTAGGCAGGTGGTCATAATGTTATGGCTGATCGGTGTATATTTACTGTGACAGAACGTAGCTTCTAAAAGGTAAACACAACAACTAAGAGTGCTTTTCTATTAGATGGACTATGTAACTGTAATTGGTTTACAATTGAAGTTGCATATACTCATTCTACCCCATATGCATCCCTTGAAAGAATAAAATCAATAATAAGTAATGCTTAAATCATAACAATGTATCCAGATTTGTTTCCTTCTCCTACCATCTTGTTTTCCATATTGTCTTGAGTCATTGTCTGCCTATCATTTGACTAACCCATGGCTAATGCTACCTCTGTGTTAATTCAGCCTCTGGGAAATGTAGCTGTGAGGTATAAAGTTGTTAACATTTTATCGCTTCCCTAACTCTGGCCTTTGGCTAGCCCAGTGCCTTAAGCCTCTGATAATAAACCCTAATGAAGCTTTCTGTGAGGGGGGAAACCCATACGAAATGTAATTCTACATCTCACAATGAGGAATTAAGCTAATACCGGGTCTGACTGGAATGGCTAGCTTAGCTAGCATAAATAGTAAATGTCTGTTACCGTGGTCATAAAACATTGTCGTAGTGCTGCCACTGGTAATTGTAATTATAAATTAGCTTAATGGATTTACATAGCTATGTTGTGAAGATTGTTGCTGTACATGATAGATTGGGCTACTGTGGTGTTCGGTAATATGTATGGGAATAAAAGGAAAATAATACAAAATTGTATATGGAGTGATATTTGATCATAAACACTGTAGTCCTGGAGATGACACACACTGTTTTCTTTCATGGATCATTTATTGAACGGTAAAGGTCAAATCTGACATTTTCAACTCTTTATAATGTGGGCCCTGGTCTAGAAGCTGTACCAGTTTGATTCACTGATTGATTGTATTGGTTCACTGAGCAATTGTCACCCTCACCGACGAATGACCGTGTCCCACAGGAGGAGAAGGAGCAGCTGATCGAGTACCGCAGCTCGGTGGCAAGCCTGGTGGGCGGTGCCAAGACGGTGGTGCAGCTCCGCCCCCGCAGCGCCGAGAGCACCCTGGGAAGCACCACGCCCATCCGCGCCATCTGTGACTACCGGCAGATTGAGGTACAGCACTGTGAACACATTACCACAACGATGCCCCCTCACCTCACTGTTTCCCTCCGCCAACTGTCCTGTTTCTACCCTGCACAACAACCCTTGGTCCTGCTACACTGCCAATCTGGCTCACACGCTCCGCCCACTCTATGGTTCGAAAGGTCAAATAGAAAAGTCCTTCTTCCCATGCACATTTTGTCAAAATTGCCAAGTTAAATGATTTCAAATATTCCAAAATGTAAACGTTTAGATTTTGTCACTATAGTGACGTATGAACTATTTTCTTTTTATACATTTTTTTGAGTGTTTGCTTGTGCCAGAGACTGGTGTAGTGACCCATGCTCTGTACGAGTCACGCCCCCTGGTGTCATGGAGTTGAAGGTTTATGGCCTTCTCTCTCTCTAACAGGTCTGCTTTATACTGTCCGGTCATGTAAACAATAAAATAAAAACGTTTGGAAGCACCTTCACCAGCATCATCATCGAGATGTGTGTCAAAATCTCTGACAGAACGGACAGAGAGTGTGAGCTCTATATGATTGTTTGCAAGCAGTCAGCCATCATGATTGCCGGTTTCGCTATGCTGTGTGTGGTATATAAACCCAGTCAGTTTGTCCGGTAATTGTATTAATTTTTTCCAGTGAGTGCTCAATGGCTTTTACTATTAAACTGTGAATTCAAACTGTGACCCTGACGTAGGGTTTTCCATTAATGATGTTCATGCAAGCGTTTTCCATTAATGGAGTCCTACATGTACATGCAAGCTACTGTTGTCCAGTTCCCGTTCTAGACTGCAACAATATCAGTGCACTTCATTATGTTCCCTGAGGACAGACAAGTGGACAGATTTTTAGCAGAATGGAATCAATTATCCTTAATTTTTTGGATGATGTTTATAAATTTAATCGCGTTCTTTTTTTATTTGAACGTTCAAAGTCTCCTTTTTGCGATTAATGTTTTCGTCAATTATGTTTTAGAACCCTAGCAATATTGCATTATGCCGTTATATCATAATGGAAAGGCAACTCTTGGTAAAAATAACATGATAATCTGAAATAATCCACGGTTGCCAGCACTCTAAAGTCACCGAATGATTAATGAGGGAAGAGAATACCGTTTGACCAATGGCACCCACTCATATCCCACTCACATGAACATGCAAAGCCTCTCTCTCTAAAGTGTTGTGCAGGGTTAGCAGAAGAGTTAAAGCTATTCATAATGAATTTCACCCTCCTGAGCGCACCTAGAAGGTCCGCATTTTCACTCCTGTGGCCTCGAATTGGGACAGGAGGCAACGCGGACACGGCTATTTTAGTCTTCGTGGGTGAGTCTCGATGAGTCCAGGGCAGTTCACCCATAGAGTGGTGTGTAAAGCCTCCTGTCCGGGGGAGGCGCAGAGAGACTCAATTATCGCGAGTGGCTTCCCTTACTGATCTTCTTTCCTTCATCTTCACCTACTAGAGACACACACACACTTCATTTACATCAATTCCTGAGTCCTAAAAACCCAGACACGGTCTTCATGACACTATCCCAAAATAATGTTTCTCTCCCCCCCTCCTATGTCTTCTCCTCTTTGAATCCTACCGCTTCCCCTCCCTGCCCTCTATCTCTCCCTCTCTTCTCACTCCTCCGTCTCTTCCTCCTCTCCTTCTCGTGTGTCCGCTGGGCGGTCCAGGCTAACGTTCAGGTATTACTGTCCACGTCCTACCCCTCTCACCTCAGCGCTTAGCTCTTACACAGAAAACACTCCCTGGCCGCTCTTATCAATTGACGGATCCGTTTTTGTTTTCTCCTCTCGATGGCATCCACTGCCACCAAGAGATAAATGACCGAACCGGGTCGGAGGTCAGTTGGTAAGGGTGTAACCAGGAAGTAAATCACACAACCATACACTGTTATGAGCTTTTCTGTACATTTCCTTTGCAGTGACAATGTATGTGACAGGGGATGGGGTGAGAGGGGGGTGGGACAGTGGGGAGTTATTTTAGACTCGCAGACCTTTGTGTGACATTAAATGGCATTGCTTTGCAGAGCTAAACAACCGTTGAGTCTAAATACTGCTTTGAAACACACATCATCTTGCCAAATTGAACATCTAGCTTTTCTGTGATCATTGTTGACCAGATAAGATGTCGACAAATATTGTAATTAGTTTGGACACGTAGCCAGTTTCAGTCAATGGGCTGCTGTTTTAGGCCTATGGACTTTGAATTACTCCTCAATTCAATAAGACACATTTCTGGTAAGTTCTTTCGGTTTTTAGGGCTTTTGCTAACCACATTAAACCCATGATACATTTTGCTTTGTATTATTTGTTTGTGGCTGTAAACCATTATTTTCCCCCTTCGTTTCCTCCCTTTCCTTCTTGTGCCCCCCCCCGCCACTCATCTCCCCAACTGTCCGAATCTCTCTGGATCTTCATCAAACCCCCTCCCCCCTCTTTTCTCTCTGCCCTCCTCCCTGAATACTGTTTCCCTGCATCTCATTCTCCCATTGTGTCACTCCTTCCGTTCTCGTCCTCTTTTGCTCTCTGTCTCCCTCTCTCCGTCTTGCTCGCACCCCACCTCCCGCCTCTATCTCTTCCTCTTTCCCATCCCTCCATCCTGCCCATAGATCACCATCAGTCGAGGGGAGGAGTGCGTGCTGGAGGACAACTCCCAGAGGACCAAGTGGAAGGTAATCAGCCCCAGTGGGAACGAGGCCATGGTACCCTCGGTCTGTTTCACCGTGCCGCCGCCCAACCAGGAGGCCATGGAGATGGCTAGCCGGTAGGCCCTCGCCCCGTACACACGCCTAACACGCACACGAACGGATTAAAGCTCGCACGGAGACACACACACACACACACACGCGCGCGCGTGCGCTCTCATGCCGAGTCCCGTGTTGTTGACTGTGTGCCAGGATGGAGCAGCTGTACCAGAACGTGATGTCTCTGTGGCACCAGCTGCACATCAACATGAAGAGCGTGGTTTCCTGGCACTACCTCCAGAAGGACATCAGGACCGTTTCCTCCTGGAGCCTCGACGTGGTTAGACACACCCCTTTAACCTCCGTGTTTCTCCTCAGTGTCTGGACGTCAGAGTTCTGATGGAACTTTGTAACTTTTACTTCCCTGTTCTCTCGTCTGTCCTCAAACTTGTCTCCGTTTCTGTCTTTTTCTCTCCGTCTCCATGTGTCTGTCTCAATGACGTCTATTATCATTTTTTTTTACCATGTCTTCCAGTGTTCTATGTAGATGAACTCTTTCTCATCTGTACTCTGTCACGATGTACCGTGATAACCGAACTCTCTGCAATTATGTTTTATTACGTATTGCTTCATGCTTAATACATGCGAATGTGTGTTAACTACTACTGCTCTGAACTTTGACTGACATTCATCTCCCTCCCTCCCTCCCTCTCTCTTGTTCTCTCTGCCGCTTTCTTTGTCGATCTCTGTCTCTCCCCGCCCTCTCAGGTGCGTTCCCAGTCCCCAGGGGAGAGGGACCAGACCCTGGACCACCTGGAAGCCCACCTGGCTGACTTCCTGTCCGACAGCAGGGAGAGTGCCCTGTTCAGCCCCGCTGAGAGGCGGGAACTGGAGAGAGACGCGCACGCCGCCCGGCAACACTGTCAGGACCTGCTGGTCAACATGGAGACAGGTAAACGGTCGTGTCCCTCTCCCGTTCTCCACCCTCTTTAATGTGAAGTCCACACTTGTCCACGCCCGTGCTTGGATTTGTACGTAGAGGATGTTTTGGAGCCACACCTATCACCAGTCCACTGGTTTTGAATGGGGCAGTGCACATTTCAGGGAAGAAGCTGGAGAAACGGGATGCCGATGCCTGGGGTTTGGCTTACTTCAGTTATATGTACTTATGTGTTCTTACTTGGCTAGTAGCCTTGAGATTCATCCACATTTAGGCCACTTAGGCTAGTGGAAATAGTTCACTAAAATGACACATTTGGCAGGTAGAATAACAGACTGAGTGCACCCCCACCCCCCACTTTGTAGAGGGCTGCCTTTACCCAAATTTGGGGCATAAAGCAACATGTGAGCCTTTAATGAAGGGGTTCTGTAATAGTGTCAAGACCCAATTACATTTTATTCAAATTATCTTACGTTTAATTCAAATTAACTCCTTTTTTCACTTCGCCCTCCTCCCCGCTCGTCTTTCTTTCTGTCTCTCTCGCGTTCTCCTTTTCTGTCGGTCTGTCTGTTTAGTGGAGAAGGATGAGTCGGTCTCTCGGTCCTACCTGTCAGAGCTCCACAACATTAAACTGCATCTGGAGGAGGCGGAGCAAAGGCTGGTGCGCTGCATCCAGACCCCACCCCCTAGCAACCTGTCAGGCGACCGCGTCGACATCACTGTTCAAATCGTAGAGCAAGAGGTCAGTCTTGCTCAACAGCCCCATCTGCTGGTCACCAGAATCCTAACTCTTATTCATTTACCAAAGCACCAGAGACCAGCACTAATCATATAAAAACTGATCAGTTGCAGTTGTGGGTCTTTTTCAATGTTTTTGAATAAATATGCAGTTAGTCTTATTTGCGGTGTTTAGAAGCTCCAGTCAGGCCTGGACGGTCTGCGGACCAGCCTAGGTGAGGTGTCGCGACGCTGCGTGACTTTCTTTGAGGAGAGGCCCACCTCCTCCAATGTCCCCGTGCTGCGCTCCGAACTCCACCTGGCTGTGGAGAAGGTCGACCGGCTGCACAACCTCTCCTCTGTCTACCTGCAAAAGTGAGTCGGACGCGTAAACACACTGACACGCACGGTACTGACCTCCTAAGCATTAAACCTGACTGTGTATGGTCCGTCCGTCAATCTCTCAGGCTGAAGTCAGTGGAGGCATTGATGCACTGCCTGCAGGCAGCCGAGAGCCAGGTGAAGAGGTATGAGTGCAGGCTGAGTGAGGAGGACATCGTCCCTGCAGACACCGGCGCCATCCAGACTCTACGTGAACAGCTATGGGTAAAAGACCGGCTGAAACGCACCCAAAGCAATGAGCTGCCCAATAACTCCGTAGTAAAAGGACATCGGTCCACTGATGATGCAATCCCAACCAAGGGTCCATGTCGATGGTCACATTGTCAAGATAGTGCGCTCAAGAAATAACGGATAAAATACTGAAATATAGTTTTTGAGTGAATTGTCCGTCTTACTGCTAATCCCTTGTAATAACCCACAGATATTGCACAGATCCAGACTGAAATGTGTTTGTAATTACATACGGATTCGGTGAATCCCTTCTCCCCTTCAGAAGTGGCAGGTGGAGCTGGGGAACCAGGAGGGGGTGTTCCAGTCTCTGCGGTCGGAGTTACAGAAGGCCCGGGAGGCGGGTTCTCAGCTGGGCAGGCTCCACCCAGACCGCAGCCCGGAGCTGGAACGCTACCAGGAGAGAGCCGACCAGCTCGCAGAGAGGTGGAGCGGAGTGAAGAGGCAGACGGATACACGGTGGGTTGGGTGGATGAATAGAAAAATGGGTAGATGGAGAGAAGGATGTGGTTATTGGTTTATATGTCAATATAAAACCTTATGCCTCAACTGATATTTCCCTTGGATAGTGGGATCTTTGAGAACAAAGTTGAGTTGTTCTGGTCAAAGGTAAAATAATAGACCCATACACCAATTGGGGGTACCTTATAAATTGTATTTGATGTGTTTGTGTCTTTTTCCTGCTTGTGTTCCAGGCGAACGGAGCTGGAAGCCCTGGGCTCAGTCCTGCAGCTCTACAGAGACGGCCACTCCACTCTTATCCAGTGGATCGAGGAAACCACTAAGAGACAGGAGAACGCCCAGCCGGCAAAGACCGACAGCAAAGTCCTGTCTGAACAACTGGCCCAACAAACGGTGAGAGAGTTGTTTGGGTGGAGAATTATGGAACCTGACAGAAAGACAGGATGAAAGGGATATAGAGGAAAAGACAAAGAGAGATAGGAGACTTGAAAGACAGATTGAAGGAGATTGAAAGATCCTAACCAAGAGACTAGAAGACCTATTAAAAGAGAATGAAACAAACAAACAGACAGATTAAGAGAAAGAATACACAGAAAAAGTATACAGACTCAGGAAGTGAAAGGTACATGGACTAAAAAAACGCTCAAATTTTGTGTGAATAGACTATTTTGAGGGGAGTTATTGAAACTAATGTCAGTTCTCATAGGCACTCTGTCGCTGTGCCAAACAGCACTAGATCCTGGGTTCAGTCTCTAATTTAATCTAATGGACGTTCTGGCTGTGATTAAGTGCATTCTTTTAAAATAGTGTTGATTCTCTTTGATCCGTTCCCTCTTCAGGCGTTAGTAGCCGAGATTGAAAAGAACCAGACCAAGCTGGATGAGTGCCAGACATACTCGAAACAGTACTGCGCCTCGGTCAAGGTACTGTGCAACATCACTTTGCCTTTGGAATTAGAAGATAATCCTTCTAGGATGTTGATTCCTGCTTTATGGTGTGTACCCACGCATCATTTCCCGTTTGATGTTAACCAGTCACATGTCTCGCTGTTGTTGGTCGCCAGGACTACGAGCTGCAGCTGATGACATTCCGAGCCTTTGTGGAGTCCACCCAGAAATCTCCTGTGAAGAGGAGGAGGATGCACTCATCATCAGATGCCATCACGCAGGAGGTGAGGACAATGGAGTTGAACTTCACATTGTAATGTGGCTAGTGTATTCAGAGAAATATTGTTGTTGTTCATTTGGATTGCCTGTTTATTGGCTACGTGGTAATAGCTAGTGATCCAGGGGTCCCTTAACAAACAACTCATTGCAGGACGTGAAAAAAATTACAGGAAGCTTAACCAAAAAAAAACACATTGCAAACAATAAAAGAAATCTACAGGCGTAAGTTTACACAGACAAACGTATATCAATATCAATGTGTGAAGCCAACAAAAGACGTGAAACTCTTTTGCATTCCAGTTCATGGACCTGCGCACACGCTACACAGCCTTGGTTACCTTGACGACACAACACGTCAAGTACATCAGCGATGCGCTGCGAAGACTGGAGGAGGAAGAGGTATGTCGTCATCCATCGTTTTCTCCTCAGTCAGGCAGTTGTCTCTTGCTGTTTCAGTGCTTCAACCTTCCTCTTTGTTTGTTTATCGTCTGCACCTCCGATCAATGTCCTTCGCTGTCACATGACCACGCGTCTCTGTTTGCCCTGCAGAAAGAGGTTGAGGAAGAGCGGCAGCAGAGGGTCGGCCAGGTGTCAGAGCTGCTGGGCTGGGTCAAGGGCCTACAGGGCCGAGCAGGGGGCCCCTCTGCCAAGTCATCCATCGCCGCACAGCAGGTACCGGAGTATCATGCATTTATATATATGTTAGTGTTATGTATCCACTGTTCTTCTGCATTTCATTCACTGTTAGCCTATTCAAATAATTTCAGCGTCTTTAAATCACAATTTGTAATTTGTGTTGTTTTGATAGGCGGTCAGTGAGCAGCTAGCGGCTAAGAAAGATGAGGTGGCGGAGGCTATTAGAAACGCCCAAGTCTTCCTCATGTCTAAACAGGCCAGCAAGTAAGTGTCGATTTCTCCCGTCCACAAGTTAACCGTTGTATTGACACACGGACTGACTGAGGCCCCTGTCCCCCAGGTTGTCCCCGGAGGAGCGCGCCCAGGTGACCTCCCAGCTGGAGGAGCTGACTGCCACCTACAGCCAACTGTGCGACAGCTCCACCGCCCAGCTTCAAGAGCTTGAGCAACAGCAGGCTAAAGAGGAGCAGAGAAAGGTAGAGGGGAAGAAGGGATGGGTGGAGGGAGGGAACAAGGGATACGGGACTGGGGTTAAAACGAGGGCAGAGGGAGGGGAGGTTGTGTCCAAAGCCAAAAACATTCTTGCCAGTTGCCAGTGCGAGCTTCTGAAGTTGCTATTCAAAGTGTCGCTCGCTGAAAATGTCCGTCTGCCTATTGTGAAATTCTGGTTTTCAAATTGAACACGCTCTCGAGCTGAGCGTGTTTTTGTGTGAGCGAGACCGCGTCGCATGTTGTGTGTTGCCCGTCACCGCGTGTGCCTTGTTATTTTACACCCATCATCATCATCATCTTCACCACCACCTTCCTTTTCCATACTGGATGTTTATAACTCATGGTTTAGTTTAACAGCCATTTCGTGTAATAGCATGGCGTGAGCGCTCCCTCACTTGCACTCAGACATCGTCATCGTCATGGCCATCCTTACCGTCATCAAACACGTCTTCTTAGTGGCTAATCCATGGCTAGCCGTAGTGGTGGTGGTAGGAGAGCTGAATAAGTCATGCTTCCGTTTAGCTGTAGAGCCGTTTTGTTAGGCCTGCCTTCGTCATCACATATAGTACCCATTGTAAGCACCCTCACAGTCACCCCTTCAAATGATCCGCACCACTTCCGGGCACTCGGTGGTATTCAGCCTGTGCGACTGTAAATTCCAGTGCCAATTTACTGTGCCGACACACTGGCCACAGACGTCCTTGTGCTTCACCCATAGACCTACAAAAAGCACTGTTCATACAACTATGCACATACTCATTCACAGAGTCATAGTCCAACCTGGGTCTAGACACCCACCCATTCAGATCCATCAAAATGTGATTGAATGTGTGTGTGAGCCGTTACCTGTACAGATCAGTGTCAGTGATATACTTTGCTAGGGTGTGTGTGTGTGTGTCTGTGTGTGTGTGTGTGTGTGCACGTGAATTCCCACCCACAAGTCGCTATGAATGGGGTGTGGTTTCATTTGTAGTTGTATGCTCTCTAGAGAAATGCACACTCGTTACATCGAAACACTTGCCAGAGAAGAATGTCTAACTGCTATTGTCGGTGTATTGCGGACACCAGAGGTCAGCTACGCAAACTTTCACTTCACCATTTGAGCATGATGTGTCCAGATCACAGTGTTTGCCAGCGTGTCTGTATGTGTGCGCGTGTCTGTCTGTGCTGTCTAATGCCATAATGTGTGAAATAATCAGCATTTTGCTTCAAAATCACTAACAGCCTCCAGAAGAAAATCAAGGACATCCAGATCTGAGCCAAAGATAGACTAGTTTGGTCAAGTCAGTGTGGCGTAAAATCCTTTCTGCAGTTTGAGATGAGTTCCTTTAAAGTTTTTCATTTGTTAGTTAGCCAGTGAAAAAAAGAATCAGGAAGATTGTTAAGTCCATTCAAGTAAAGGTTGTCAAGCTCATTTCAACAAATTATTTTTAATGGGCCAATACACTGTAGTCCAACATAACAAATGTCTCTGCTGGTACAGTATATAATCCAAAGCCTACATAGTGTCTATTGTATAGTGAGTATGTTGATTTGGTGAGTGTCAGTCAAGGTAGTTAGGGATGGAAACGGGGTGTGGCATGCAGAATGATAACAGCCAGCTTCTCACCTGTCGCGCCTCAATCTGCCGAGCCGTCGGCCTGTTAGTGTGTGCGCATCACGGGGCAGCCCCGTACGGTAAGTAGTGCTCGCTTTCTCTCTTACCGTTGCTTCTGATTTCCGACCTTTTAGAGCTAGCTTTTCGTCTATCTGTTTTTCTCCTTGATTTGCAGTTTTCTTTCACTCCCTTCTGGAGGTTTCAAAGCCTTTTAGTTTTCTCTTTTTGCTATGTTGCATGCTTATTAGAGCTCTGTAGAAATGAGGTAAGTGATCTTGTGATTTGATGAAAGACAAATGTGGGTACAAGTGGGAATGCAAATCCTTTGTATTATTTGAAATATGCTTTTTTTTCTCCATATTTATGTTGTAATTATTATGAATCCTGTGTTGGTGAAGGGAGTTTTTCCTCTTTCTGTCAACTTTTTGGGCATTGGGTTTTCATAAATATATTAATTTGACTGCTAAGCAAAGAGTGCAAGTAACGGGAAGTTCAGTTATTCACTTTCTTTATTTGTTTCTCTATACAGAGCCAAGCTGCTATTGCTGGAGTTATTGACCTGGGAACCATGGAAACCGTTTCAGTCTTCCACGCTGCACAGCATGGGCTTATTGACCAGGACACCTGCCATGTCTTATTGGAGGCCCAGCTCACCATGGGTGGGCTGTTCCAGCCTGATTCCCCTGGTGGCCTATCACTGGAGGAAGGCCTCAACTCTGGCCTAATTGACAGTCAATTCAGCCAATCCCTATCAGAGCTGGAGAGTACCTTACACCTTGTTGACCAGTCAAAACTGGAGGGCCAACTACTCCCAGTGGCTGCAGCGATCGAGGAGGGCCTTATAAGAGAGGAGGTGGGGCTGCGTATCCTGGAGCTGCAAATGAACACGGGAGGTTTGAGAGATATAGGAGGTAGAATTACATTGGATAGTGCTGAAGAGATGGGCCAGCTGACACAGAGAGTCTACACTAAGCTCAAGTCACGTATCAGTCGGAGGGAGCTAATTGATCCCAACACAGCTGAGAAAGTAAATTTGGAAGAACTGCAGCAGCGCTGCGTCCTTAGCAAAGACACGGGTCTGCATCTGCTTCCAGTTAAACAGCAGCCTGGAGGCACAGTCTGCCTCCGATCTGGCAGGAAGGTAGGCATCTTCCGTGCCATCCAAGAGGGACTGATTGACCGGCAAGTTACAGTGAGATTACTGGAAGCCCAGCTTTTTGCTGGTGGCATTGCTGACCCCCGGTCTGGGCATCGTTTGACCATAGACCAGGCTGTGCATCACAGTCTGATGGACCAGGACCTGGCTTGTGCTATGCTGACCCGGCAGCTGCAGACTGGAGGGATACTAGACCCTGTAAGTGGGCAGCGCCTAGGGTTAGAGGAAGCCATTAAGAGGGACCTGCTTTCATCTCGTCTGGCACTTCTGGTGCTCGAGTCCCTCCGGGCCTTTATGGGCTTGCTCTTCCCAGAGTCTGGAGAATTATTCCCTGTTGCAGTGGCACTGCAACAAGGGGTGATCTCGGGAGAGCTGGCTCGGAACATCCTGAGGCAACGGCACATGATAGGTGCCCTCTACCTTCCAGAATCCTCCAAGGTTGTGTCCCTGAACCAAGCTGAGGAGGTCCTTGAACCTAAAGTGGCTGAGATCCTGAAGGAGATTCAGATCCCAGATGTGCTGCACAATATGAACCAGTCAGATACCACAACACTGAATCGTCTAAGCTGGGGCTCGACTGGCTCATCGCCTCCTTTATCCTCATCCCCTGCCTCTTCACCTGGTATCACCTGTTACCCTTCATTCCTAGAAGCAATGGCCCCTGAGGAGCAGGCACAACATCGCCTGCTTTTCCATTTAATGACACACAGCTATGCGGATGCTCATTCTGGCCAGCGTCTAGTGTTGCTCGATCCTGAACTGGTGGATCTTGTCAAGGCTGCCACAGGCCTGGTCAGTGTTGATCCGATGCCTGGACTGGTTGAGGCAGAATTTACTATTACTTCAGAAAAACAGAGGTTTGTGGAAGTGGTGCCAGATTTATGTTTGGCAGCTAATCAGGAGACAAGCGACACTGGAGAGGTCCAGGAAAATAACATAATATTTAATTTATGTGAAGATATTGCTTCCAGAAAGATGGTAGAAATTGAGCAGCAGGAAAGGGATGGCACACTTGATATAAAGGTGCAGGCTGAGAAAACTGGAATAATGCAGATGAAACAGGTAGACCTTGAGTCACCTATAAGAGTAATTGAGGAGGTAGATGGAGATGTACATAGAAAAGTAAAAGGTGAAAAGGATGAAATGGTATGTTTAGAATATGCCCAGTCCTTAGCTGGAATACCACAAAAGCAAGCAATTACGGACTTGAATGAAGAGGGTCTGGTAGAGATTGAATCAGAAGAGCCAAAAGAGAGATGTCACAGAGGGACCAAGGAGAATGACTCACTTGTAGAAGACATTGACAGATTACTTGTAGAGGGATCAGAAATGTATTCAACATCAAAAAAGACAGAGGCTGAGACTTCAGTGCCAACCCAGTCCCTTAAAGAGTCTGCTATTCCACCATCAGAGGTGAGTGAAAGGGAGAATGTTGAGTTAGAAAGGTTGGTGTCAGAGTTTCAGCAAGGTGGTCTGCTGACTGAAGGCGGGCAGCGGCTTTTCCCAGATGAAGCCGTTGCTCAAGGGGTCCTCCCAGGACACACTGCAGTCAAGCTGATGGCCCATGCAGGACTTTTTGGAGGTTTCTTGGATGTCAGCACATGTGAATCCCTTAGCATGGATTATGTGGTGCAAGAGGGTATGCTTGATGAAGACCTGATGTGGAGTGTGTTGAAATCAGAAAAGACTCTGGCAGGGGTAGTGGATGTAGAGAAGGGAAAGATTTGTTCCCTGAAGGATGCTGCACAAGAAGGCCTGATAGACTCCCACACGGCTGCTCGGCTCCTGGAAGCCCAAGTTGTCTCAGGGGGAGTGGTTGATTTGCAAAGGGACAAGAAAGTGTCGGTTACCCTGGCAGCAAATCTTGGACTGATTGAGGAAGACCAAAAAGAGAGGCTAATGGCATTGGAGAAATCATACCGTGGAAAGGGCTCAGACCAACCTGCATCTCTCACCAAAGTAACATTGCAGCTACAAATGGGTGGGGTTTTAGATCCACAAACTAAGACACCTGTTCCCTTAGTGCAAGCCCTTAAAAGAGGTTTGCTTGGACAGGAAGAAGCATATCAAGCCTTGTCCCAGCAAGTGGCTGAGGGCGGCATCGTGCACCATACCTCTGGAATTAGACTGTCAGTTGCTGATGCTTTGCGACGAGGTTTGGTAGACCGTGCCATGGCCTCAGGACTGGGAAAGTTGGAGAGAGCTTATCAGGGGGAGGTAGCCCTCTCTTCAAACCCAGATGCCGCCCTCCTCCAGGCATCCACAGGTGCTATTCTGGACCCTGAATTGAAGTGTAGACTTACATTGACAGAGGCTGTGTCTGATGGTCTACTCGACGAGAGCACCGCCAAGAAAGCAATGGTTTCTCCAAGTGTAACAAAAGGACTGTTGGATCCACAGAGCGTACAAATTGTGCCTTACTCAGCCCTTATAAACCAGTGCAAGATTGACATTGAGAGTGGAAAGCGCTTTTTGGAAGTGAAGCACTTCAAGGGAATCCAGGATAAGCAAACAAGGGAAATCTTGAATCTTCCTCAAGCAGTTGCATCTCAACAAGTTGATCCAATCCCAGCACTCAGAGTGTTACAAAGCCAAGCAGAAACTGGAGGGATCATTGATATTTCCAGCGGTGCTAGGCTCTCACTGCCTGAAGCAGCTAAGAAAGGACTGGTGGGAGAACATATGGCCAGACTCATTGCCACCAAACAGGTTCTGAAAGGTGGCATGCTTGACCCTTCTACAGGAAAGAGAGTCTCTGGTCTGAAGAAAGCTGTCAAACATGGGCTTATATCCAGAGAGATGGCTGATAAGCTACAAGACAACTTGAGCTCTATAGAATTAGAAAGTGGAGATGAAGATAGTTCAACACCTGTTGCCTCTTCAAATGAGACCTATAGTCCCGCAGTCACATTATCAATATCCAGTCCTGACAGCCAAACTAAAACAGTTGAATGCTCTTTAGGGATTTCTCCATGCCCAAGTCCAGAAGAGTCTGAAAAAGAGTATAATGCTTTAATAACAGAAGACAAAGAAGAGATGGAAAATGAACTGGTCTCAATACAAGGGAAGTCACTGAAAATTGAGTCCGACCAGTCAATCGATTTGCTGGCTCAGTTTGCAAGCAATGCAGAGAAAAGGCTTCAACAGGCCCTTCAGGAGATGGCGACACAGCAGGATGTTACTGTTAGACCACCAGAACAATACAACAAAGAAGTGTCTAAACCAGTTGAATTCAGTGAAAGTAGTTCAGTCATGCAGCAGGTGCAGTATGCTGTAGGCAAAAAAACGCAGATGGATTTGGCAGGGGCCATTGGCAGAGAAGGTAGGGAACAAGAGGGCAGTATATACACATCTGGCCTAGTTGAGAGAGATGAAATAAAGACAAATGAGGTAGAAGACTGTAGTAAAGATGTTGTGGAGAAAAATAGAATTGAGGATGACAAGGACACAAATATTGAGGCTAGAGATGATGAGAATCTTGGACATGTGTCACCCCCTTCGAAGGATGCTGAAAGTAAGAACAAAAAGAAAAGGAAAAATAGGAAAAAGTTAAAAGGGAATGAGAAAAAATCTGGAGAAAACACAGAAGAAAAAACAGAAGACCAGAATGCAGACTCAGACGATAACAGTCATAAGGGTCAGGAACAGGTTGTTAAGTTGATAGGTTATGTTACCCCACAGCAGAAAAAGGAGTCCCTTGTACAAGATGTTCAGTTTGCAGTCAAAGGTGCCAAGGCACAGACTGGTGAAATGTTTGTAGATACAGAGGTTAGTGATAAAGTAATGGAAGGTTCTACACTTCCACCAGGAGCCATAACATATACATTTGAGGCAGAGCACGATAGTACAAAATACAACGTCTTTGAGGAACAAAGTCTGGTAGAGAATATCAAAACATCAATGATACCTAAAGCATTAGATAAGGTTGAATCTCTGACAGAGGAGATACCATTGAGTCACCACAAAGCAGATAATGAAGTGACAGTAACAAAAGCTGTTCTCCACGAATTAGACAAAACGTCTAAGATACTCAAAGCTTCAGAAAAGTTTGAACATGGGACAGAGGAGAAAACATCCATCATTGATAGAGTAGATTCAGAAGAGACCATAACAAAGACTGTTCTTCACAGTTTAGACAAAACATCGAAGACACTCAAAGCATCAGAAAAGGTTGAACATGGGACAGAGGAGAAAACATCCATCATTGACAGAACAGTCTCTGAAGAGACTGTAATAAAGGCTGTTCTCAAAAGTTCAGACAAAACGTCTAAAATACCCAAAGCCTCAGAAAAGGTTGAATATGGGATTGAGGAGAGACCATTGATTCACGGTAGAGCAGATACGGAAGAGTCAGTAACACAGGATGCCCATGAAAGCTTAGACAAAATGTCTAAGATACCTATAGCTATGGAAACATTTGAATCGGCAACTGAGAAACCATCGATCCACCATAGAACCAATTCCAAAGTGACAGTAACAAAGGCTGTTCTCAACAGTTTGGACATAACGTCTAAGATACCCATAGCATCAGAGAAGATTGAACCTGTGACAGAGGAGAGACCATCCATCCACGACAGAGCACATTCAGAAGAGACCGCAGCAAAGGCTGTTTTGGAAAGCTTTGACAAAATGTCTAAGATACCTATAGCTTCAGAAAAGGTTAAGTCTGTGACTGAGAGACCATTGATTCACTATAGAGCTGAATCTGAAGTATCTGTAACAAAGGCTGTTCTCGACAGTATGGACAAAACGTCCAAGATACCCATAGCTTCAGAGAAGGTTGAACTTGTGACAGAGGAGAGACCATCCATCCACGACAGAGCAAATTCAGAAAAGACCATAACAAAGGCTGTTCAAGAAAGCTTAGACAAAATATTTAAGATACCCATAGCTTCAGAGAAGGTTGAACTTGTGACAGAGGAGAGACCATCCATCCATGACAGAGTAGATTCAGAAAAGACCATAACAAAGGCTAATAGAGAAAGCTTAGACAAAATATCTAAGATACCCATAGCATCAGAGAAGGATAAACATGGGATAAAGGAGAGACCATCCACCCACCATAGAGATGATTTTGAAGTAACTGTAACGAAGGCTGATCTTGGCAGCTTAGACGAAACAAATAAGATGCCCCTAACTTCAGAAAAGGTTGAATCTACTACTATGGAGAGATCATCTGACCATGATAGCATTTCTAAGGATAAACAAGAGAGGGAGGTGGAGAGGAGTGATAGAGATGGGGTGGTTTCTCAACAGATTGCACAGCAGAGACCTTTGGATAAAACAGAGGTGGAATTCATTCAGAAAACCACCCCACTATCCAATGATAAAGAAGCCCTTTTACAGAAGGCAAAAGACAGTATTCTTAGGAAGGTGTTTGGGCGTGGTGTTACTGAGAAGCAAGCTGCAGAGGAGCTTGAGGCACTGCGTCAGGGAGGTGGGAAGAAGGAGAGTTTGGTGATTTCTGTAGAGGAAGTTAAGACTTTGGAAAGTGCTTTTGAGGTTTCATCAGAAGAGCATGAGGGTAAGGGAATTGTTCAGAAGGAAGGAGAAAGAGAACACATTCCACCTGATCATTCTAAGCTTCATGTAGCAGAGAAAATAAAAAATGCTCTGCCTTACCAGGCTACAAAACACAAGAATGTGGAGAAGACACTCCAAGGCCAGATTGAAGAAGTAAAGGAAGATGCTGTATTTCAAACAGACTCTAAAGAGACCAAGCCAGGAAAGAAAAATAAGAAAAACAAAAAGACTATGATCCCTAAAGTCATAGAAAAAGTTGAACTTGCAATAAATGAGAAACCATTCATCCATAATAGAACAGATTTGGAAGTGACATCAACACCAGCTGGTTTAGACAGCTCAGTCTCTGAAGAAGAGCAAATGATTGAGAAGCAGCAGGACAGCCAGTCAGACATTTATGCAACAAGCGTACCAGTTGTTGATGATATGAATAAAACTGCCATTAAAAAGAGTCCTGGTCGCGTTGACAGCAGTCAACAAATATCAACCCACACCAGTGCACCAGACCAAATTGATGCATGTCTTGAGGAGAAAACTGAGGAAGGTATCATCTTAGGTGGAAAAACTCATCCATATGGCACAGACATAGAAACATTCAGAGTTTGTAAATCTCAGGATGATTTTCAGCCAGGTACCAATGCTGTGGTTGTCACTGTGAATGCCTCTCCTAATGAACTTGTATCCTTGTCAAGACCCCATCCATTCAAGGCCTTCATCACTCCAGATACCCAGACCATTAAGTCCACAGAGATAACTGAGGCACATCCTGAGAAAGACACTGAGGAGGACAGGTCATCGTGGAAGGAAACAGATCTACTTGGCAAGGAAATTGAACCACCAGTGAGGGATATACCTGAGGGGACGTTTATGGAACCTTCTACGCAGCTAGTTAAAACCACAGGCAAGGGAAAGAAGAAGAAAAAGAAAGTGCAGGAAGATCAAAAGCAGCTGTTGAAACATGACAACCAAACTGAAATACAGTCACAAGATAAACAGTACCTTCAGGAGTCCACAGAATCAGGACACTCTTGCTCAGATACAATTGAAACAGTTGAATCTGTAACAATAGAGGTACTTGAATCTGATTCAACGGAGAGCTGGGAAGAGGAGGATGGACACGTCCCAGAATTGAAGATACAGAAAGAGAGGAGCCCAGCTAAGACAAGAAAGGTAAGCATTTTAGATTGGAGGTAAAAATATATATTCTTTAACTGACTGTGCCATTCAGTGGCCTAGGGTGGTCCAGCATTCTAAACGGCTGCCGCCGATGCACATACTGCTGTAGTATGGGTTTGAATCCGATTCATTGCTCTTTCAGACAGAACTCTCTTCTCTGTCTTTCACCACTTTCCTGTCACATAAAGAGTGAAAAAATACATCCTTAAAATGAAATATGTGCCTTTCAGAATGATGCTTATGTGATCTTCCCCTTTCCATCAGTCGTCATTGCTTCGCCAGAAATGCCTTGAACACGACCAGCAAATTGTGGCTCTGCTGTCTATGGTGCGACACATAGAGGTTCGCCTCAAGCAGCAGCAACAGCAGTCAATTGGTCGCAGCCTCATTGCCCTTGATGATATCATCAAACAAACAGAGGCAAGAGATATGGCATCTGTTGAAAATATATGATCTCTGATGTTACTGCACTTTCAGTCTTACGAACCAAACTTCCCTATTTCCTTAGATGTTGTATCTTGAACTCCGGGATTTAGAACCCCAGGTCAACAATGAAGTGGATGCTGCTGGGCAGCTGTTGGAGCCACGCCCACAAGAAGTCCCACCTCAGCTATTACTAGCCTTGGAGAAGGATGGGCGGAGCTTAACTCGGGGTTACGAGACAGCCAGACAGGTCTCTGAAGATATCCTGCAGGGGCTGCGCGCACACAGAGAGGCACATAAGGTAATGATGCAGAGAATGGTACAGGTTGAAACATTTGATCTGTTTATAGTGCTTAATAGTGGCCTTTTGTTAATTAGTGCTGTTTGTTTCTTTCCCCCAGGAGACATTGACTTTGGAACGGAAGTCACTTGAAGGGCGATTTGCGGAACTTCTCACCTGGCTGAAAGAGACTGAGGAACAAATTACAGGAATTGATGAGCAAACCCAGGGCGAGACCCTTGATCAGCTCACACAACGACTCCAGCTGTGCAAGGTTGGCACAAACACCCCACACTTCAAGTTTTATGTTGTGGCCTCCTTCATGTGAACTTTCAATTGTCCAAATATGGACCTAGTCCGATTCTGCCTACACTTTGCCTACTATCCAGGCAATTGCCAGGTTAACTCTCTTCACTCTTCCTCAGGAGTTGCAGTCGTCTCTGTCAGCCCACTCCGGTGACATCAACACTGTGGCGTTTGACATCCAGGTGTTCATCTCAGAGCGGGCTCAGGACCTGGCTCCTGAACAGAGCAGGCAATTCCTGGGGCAGCTCCAGCAGCTCCAGAAGGACTTTCACCGAGCCACCAGCCAGGCTAATACCAAGACAGACACAATTTCTGCCCAGAGAGAGAAAGAGTTGGAGAGGCTGCACCGAGAGAAAGAGAGAGCTGAAGAAGAGAGAGATAGAGAAAAAGAAAGACAGAGTGCGAGGGAGAGAGAGGTTTGCAAACCACTGGCTGTGTTGAACTGCTCCATTGGAGTGGTGGAATGCACGTTTGACTACTTACAAATGCATTGTCAGTACATTCAATAATTAGTAATAACATATTTTACCAAATTACATTGGTGGTCATGCTGTCATTGATTAAATACTCACTTTCTGTTTTTTAACACGACAGCCCCATATGCATATTATTAATCATGCCCATGAAGGCCAATATATTTGACTAATATTTGCCAAATGCAGTATCGTAACCACCCAAATGTCCATGTGAGATTTATCGCTCATATCAGATTGGTAAACAATTGATGCTGTCGCTGTGAAAGCTAAAGACTTCAGGATGGTGACTGATATTTTTAGTCGTACCACTGGCTTCTATGCCGAACGTGTCTTTGCTCCTCTGCATGTCTTCTTGTGTAACACTTGTGTGTATTAACACTCTGCCTTGCTCTTCCAGATTGCCACAGAAGGAAAAACGCTTGTGGCTCCACGGAAAAGAGATTAAAGTCAGAAAAGCCTTGCTGTATCTTGAATGCTTTCTTTTTTCCCCTCCTCACCCCTTGATATGGGTAGGAAGGAAAAAATGCAAAATGCGGAAACACCATTTTTTTCATTTTCTTTATTTATTGTTGTTTTGGCTTGACTGACGCGTTGTTCTATCTATATCTGTACCTATCTGTCTGTCTGTATTGGTCTGTCTGGCTGCGTGTGAATTCTGGACACATCCTGCTCAAAGCCTGGCCAAGTGTGTAGAATGGACACTGAAAGGTTTAACAAAAAACAAGTGTGCACTTAATGAAATTGTGTGAATGGGTTGTGAAGAAGGTAGCGAGGTTCTGCTCAACTGAGTAGGAACAGGCAATATGATGTCTGATTCACCATTATTGACCGAGCAGTTATTGTCCATGCTTAATAATGAAACAAGTAATATAATTTGTTCACTCTCTTTTTCCCTACATTTCTCCTTTTCGCTTCACCTGTGGCTCTCAGGTGCTGCAGCAACAGAAAGCAGAGTGCTCCCAAAAACTGGAAGGCCTCACTATGTGGTTGGCTGGAGCTGCAAGCACGCTGGCCAATCAGCGTGCGGGAGCAGAGTCAGGGGATGTGAATGTGCTGCAGCAGAAACAGAGAGAGCTAAAGGTGATAAACAATCTGGTTTTCACATCCATGCCTCAAGAAAGGAGATGTAGTACGTGGTGGTCATATACAGCTCTGGAAAAATTTAGGAGACCACTGCAAAATTATCAGTTTCTCTGGTTTTACTATTCATAGGTATGTATTTGAGTAAAATGAACAGTTTTGTTTTATTCTATAAACTACTGACAACATTACTCCCAAATTCCAAATAAAAATATTGTCATTTAGAGTATTTATTTGTAGAAAATAACAACTGGTCAAAATAACCAAAAAATGAAACATTGTTTCAGACCTCAAATAATGCAAAGAAAACAAATTCATAATCATTTCTCAACAACAATATACTAATGTTTTAACTTAGGAAGAGTTCAGAAATCAATATTTGGTGGAATAACCCTGATTTTTAATCACAGCTTTCATGTGTCTTAGCATGCTCTCCACCAGTCTGTCACATTGCTGTTGGGTAACTTTATGCCACTCCTGACACAAAAATTCAAGTAGCTCGGCTTTGTTTGATGGCTTGTGACCATCCATCTTCCTCTTGATCAAATTCCAGAGGTTTTCAATTGGGTTGGGCTGGCCATGACAGGGTCTTGATCTGGTGGTCCTCCATCCACACCTTGATTGCCCTGGCTGTGTGGCATGGAGCATTGTCCTGCTGGAAAAACCAATTCTCAGAGTTGGGGAACATTGTCAGAGCAGAAGGAAGCAGGTGTTCTTCTAGGATAACCTTGTACTTGGCTTGATTCATGCGTCCTTCACAAAGACAAATCTGCCCAATTCCAGCCTTTCTGAAGCATCCCCAGATCATCACCGATCCTCCACCAAATTTCACAGTGGGTGCGAGACACTGTAGCTTGTAGGCCTCTCCAGGTCTCCGTCTAACCATTAGACGACCAGGTGTTGGGCAAAGCTGAAAATTTGACTAGTCAGAGAAGATGACCTTACTCCATTCCTCTACGGTCCAGTCCTTATGGTCTTTTGCAAACTTCAGAATGACTCTTCTTTGCTTCTCATTGATGAAAGGCTTTTTTCTAGCTTTGCACGACTTCAGCCCTGCCCCTAGGAGCCTGTTTCGAACCGTCCTTGCCGTGCACTTCACACCAGCTGCTGTTTGTCATTCTTTTTGTAGGTCACTTGATGTCATCCTATGGTTGTTGAGTGACATTCGAATTAGTTGACGTCATCTCGGTCAGTGGACAGTCGTTTTCGCCCTCTGCCAGTCTGTAGCTTTGTTGTCCCCAATGTCTGTTGCTTGACCTTGTTCTTATGAAGCGCCATCTTTGACATTTTCAGGATGGAAGCAACCTGACGCTCACTGTATCCCTCTGCCAGTAAAGTCGGAATTGAACTGTTCTTTTCCTCACTCAAAGCTTTTCTTTTCAACTATTTTGTCATGCTGAATAGTTATTTTTTTATTGAAATTACCTTTGAGGTTCTACTTGCACTGTTTTTGCCATCCAGCTGGTCCTATTGCAAGAGGATAGTGATTTTATACTTTTTTTCATTAATGTAGATTTGGTTCAGGTAATCCCCTAATCAGTACCTCATTAAGTAAAATGAGGTATGCCTGTGTTGGAATTTAACAGACACTGGAATGGAATGGCTGCCATACATGTAGAGATGCTGATTTAAAAACATTAGTGGTCTCTTAATTTTTTCCAGAGCTGTATATTGTGTTCAGTATATTTTACCCTTAAAACCTCCATATTTGACCCTGTCCACGCATCTCAATCCCTTTTCAAAGGAAGTGCAGAAAGACCTGCAGACCAGAGGCGAGGCTGTGGCGGAGACCATCCGCTCTGTGGAAGAGTTCCTGGGGGAGCATGGCGACAGCCTGAGTCCTGAGGAGAGGGCCAACCTCCAGGGGGCGCTGTCTCATATGAAGGCACAGTACAGCTCCCTGGGTGATGCAGCCCGGTCCTCCTTAGCCCAGCTGGACACTGCAATCAGCACCACTGTCCAACAGAACGCACAGCGGGTGAAGTGAAACAAGGCTTTATGGCCCCTTTTTAATTATGTCATTCATGCTGCCCAAAGTCTAAGGCTCCATTTACACAGGCAGTACAGTTCTGATATTTTTTTACATTCGAACTGAAAAGATTGGCTAAATGATCAGTTAGTAAATAAAAGATTGTAATTACTTTGTGTAGTTTAAATCTTTATGGATACTGATTCAGGTTCTGAAACAAATAGTAAAGAAATAACTACAGTGTGGTAGAGGAAAAGTTGTTACCTTAGGTTTTTTGAGTCTATTATGGTAAATTATTCAGTTATGGAAATATACATTTGTCTCTATCGTAACAGTTTGATGATGACCTAACGCAAGGCTTTGTATTAATCCCCCTATTTTAAATTTTTTTTTTATTAATCCCCCCGATTACACGTTTTTATGATAGTACCTATAAAATGAACACCAAAATGAATAAATGTATGTAATTACACACCCCCTTTCAAATACCAAATGTGTATGTAAAAAAACAACAACAACATATTTTTAGTTAATGCAAAATAAATACACATTCCCCTCAAATAAGTAAGGCCCAGGACACCCTGAGGAAGCTTAGGTGCCCTATTTTGGGGTTTTAGGTTGGGAACCCCTGTACATTTTCCCTCTCTGTTCTCTCCCTGCAGGCGAAAGCAGCAGAGGAACTGCAGGAGACCCGTGGCAAGATCCACTCGTTGTTAGAGGAGCTCACCTCGCCAAGCCAGCCTGGGCAGAGAGGGGCTGGCATGACTGTTACTGACCAACCCTCATCTGCGTCGCCAGAGTTAGGTCTGCAGTCCCACAGCGACATGCTCCAGGTCAGACATGCTTCTAGCTTTTCATTTACAAAAGTCATTGCTTTTAGAGCTGTGTTCAAAAATAATTTGTACTGCTAAATGTTAGAATAAGGGCTTTTTAGGTACCAAGATTGTTAAATGATTCGCAGATATTTAGTAGTCTATGGTGACCTCCTCTCTTCATCTTTCTAGCTAAGACCCTCCCTATTGGTTGCCCTGACCCTTCATGACCTCTGATCTTTGACCCCTCTCCAGACGGAGCTTCAGCAGCTCCAGGCCCAGCAGGCCCAGCTGACTAAGGTGTCTCAGAGCGCTCGCTCCCTCCTGGACCAACCCGAGTCGGCCGTGCCCGCCGAGGAGAAGCGCCACCTGCGGGACCAGCTGGAGTGTCTCCAGACCCAGCACCAGGAGAAGCTCCAGGCCTGCCAGGAGAGGCTGAGGCGCTCGGAGGCCCTGAAGGACGAGTTGGCCAAGTTCCTCCAGGAGCATGGAGGCCTGGGGACCTGGCTGGAACAGAGTGAGGGGGAGCTGTGTTCGCTGGGGGAAGGAGAGACGGATGCGCAGGGCCTGAAGGGGAGGCTGGAAGAGCATAAAAGGGTACGGCTGTTTCATTTGGTTTTTTTCAGCTTGGGTACACAACTGGTGTCACAGTAAGAATATCCACTCTATTCTTTTTGGGCAGTCATGGCACTTAACTCAGACTGTTTTGTATAGTGGACAGAGTCTTATTTGCAGGAATACAGAATACATTGATTCACCGTCATTGACAGCCGTGGCGGTTTAACCTGACTGGATCAAACTGACCTGCGACCTTTTGTGTTCCAGCTGGCGGAGGATGTGATCTGTCACAAGGCAGACCTGCGCTTTGTGTCCATCTCTGGTCAGAAGGTGCTGGACTCTGTCCAGGGGGCTCTGGAGAGGGTAGGGGGGTCTGACCCGGCCTTGGAAGACACCAAGCAGCTGGTTACTGAGAAGCTGCGGGACGCCAACCAACGCTACACCGCTCTTCACAGCAAGGTGGGTCTCAAATGAAGTAGTTTGTGTGTCTAAACCTACGAAATATATAGAGTTACTTTATATCCAAGATGGGAAACTTTGTTGTTTAAATAATACTCTATAGGCGTTATAGGTGCTACACCAGGGATTCTTTGGATGTTTTTGCATTTTAATTTCCACAAATGCACATAATATATCTGCAGAAATACTGGATTAATTGTGTCGTACAGTTTGACTTAGCAAACTCTGTTGTGGCTGCAATATTGTCTGTATATGCCTGTTGATTTTTTGCTGGAGTTGTTTTCAAAATCATTTTGATTTTGTGGACTGGGCGCGAGGCTTGTGTAGAATCTTTTTTGTTTCCCGATTGCTAAAAATCTAGAAATGTTTTGCTCAATTTGTGTTTGTGTGAGAAGCACTAAAACTGCAGGGGATCATGTTACCATCTACTTTAACATAAACCAATGAAGCCAAAAGTAAAACATCAAGTGAGGTCCTCCACTAGGTTATGGAACGGAGAGATTGGAAGGTTAGGTTCCTGTAATTCACCCATCTTCCACAAGGGGGAGAAATTCCATATTTTGGTCACTAAAATGTACTCTATTTATTTTGTAGATGTATACTCCCCGATGGAGTTGGCTGAAGAACAGCCCTTAGCCATGCTATATTGGCCATATACCACACACCCTTGTGCTGATTTACATATATTGCCATAAGTGGGCTGTCTGCAAATGTATTAGTATTGCTCTACCTGGATAGCGGAGGTGCAGTGTCCTGTTCATGGTCATCGTCCTACGCTCACTCTCTCCCTGCTTCTACAGTCGTCAGATCTGGGCGGCCGTCTGTCGGGCCTTTTGGACCGCTACCAGCACTACCAGGACGAGGCTGTGTCGCTCCACGCCTGGCTCAGCACCCAGGAACAGAACCAGAGCATAGCTGGACCCAGCGGAGAGAGCGACACGCAGACACTACAGAACTCACTGCGGGCCGTACAGGTAGGAGGGAGGCTAGGAAGGCCACTAGATGGGAGCACACTGCAAATAACCAGAGCAGAGGATTTCTTTTCAGCATTACGTTTGAGATTTTAGTCATTTAGCAGACACCCTTATCCACAGAAAATTAGTGTCACTGAAGGACGAGACATCGACAGGTCACTCTGTTAGCCGAGGTGTAGCCGAACATTGTTTTTATTCCTGCCCCTAAACTTTCTCACTTTTTCTGCTGTTTTTAATGAACTTTCTTACCCCTCTCTCCCTCTGTTCTGGTTAGCTGCTACAGGACGAGCTGGCCGAGTGGTCGGTCCAGTTGGAGAAGGTGAAGAGGTCAGGCAGAGAGTTGGCCAGCACTCAGGAGTCGCCCACTCTCAGGGCCGCGGAGATTGTCAGCACAGCAGGTGAAGTTCACAGCCATGCCTCACGTTCTGCTGATCATCCGTCGTCATCCTAGCATTACTTGTCGCTCTTAAAAACCAGACGGAGCATCATAAGAGATTGCATGAAGGAATGTATTTTTATCTCAATTTACCCACTCATCAATGTAAATCTTCTCCATCCACAACCATGATTTAATACATCTTACAGTATGTTGAAACCAACAGCTTCTCCCTATCTCTGTTGCTGTCATCATATCTATCCACCTAACTGAATAAATATCTTAAAATGTAAATAATGTGGGTGAAAAATGGAGAACTCTTTTTTTACATGTAAGATGTCAAAGGGGACTTAAACGGAAGTAACATGAACAAACCCAACATAGGTATACGAAAAAGAACACAAACCCGTGCTTCCAAAACAAATGTCTCACTGAAATGGTGAGAAGTGTCCGCACTGACACTCCCTCGTCCTCTCTCTCTCTCTCTCTCTCTCTCTCTCTCTCTCTCTCTCTCTGTCGGTCAGATGGTCTGGAGAAAAGGTTCAGCTCTCTGTCCGAGTCTGTGTCAAAACGGGCCGAGCAGCTCCAGACGGCTGTAGCCCAGTCGGTCAGTGTCCAGGAGGGGCTGAAAGGCCTTCTGACCTGGCTGGACGGCTTACAACTGACCCCCGGAACCAACCAGCCCACGGCCCAGGCTGTGCAGGACGCCCTCACCCAGAACCAGGTATATAGCCATTCAAGGAGTCTTCAAAGGAGCAACTTTAACATCTCTGCTATAATGTTTACCTTATTTCCTATAGGATCTCTCTTCACATGGCCTCCTCATTTCCTGTGTCTCTAAGTGACCATTTGACCTGCAGCCATTTGTATTAATTCCTTTTCAATGTTTCAGTGTTCCTTTTCCCTGATGTTTTTAACCAATCACCTCAGCTCTTTTCAGAATTGGACTGCCTGTGTAAACACGTGTTCCCTTCACTTGTTCCAACGCTTTCTTTCCTCTGTTCCAGAAACTACGTCAGGAGCTGCTGTCCCGGCAGGGCAGCGTGGAGGCCACGCGTGACTCTGTCTGCGAGCTGCTCCAGAGCTCCGACGCATCCACGGCCTCTGGCCTCCAGGTCTCACTGGACAGCCTGACCCGACGCTACGCCACGGCCCTGGCCAAACAAGCCGAGATGGAGGCCGAGCTCCGGGGGCTCCTGCCCAAGCTGGAGAGCTTCGAGAGACTGAGTACGGATCTCCAGGGTTTCGCCCAGACCCGTCTGAGGTCACTGTGCCCAGCAGGGCAGCCCGACCGCAGCGTGGAAGATTACAGACACACCATTGAGGTGAGAGGAGTGCCCTGTCCCAAACGGATCCCTTGGCCCTTTATCCTAGGCATCTGTGTAGATCTGAGAGATTTGTGGCATGGTGAAAATTCCAATGAACCTTTCAAACGGAGCAGCGTTTACGTTTTGTCACCATCAACTCTGCATTGGAGTGGTGGACATTAAGCATTAGCGTCTGCCCTTCTCTAGGTTTTCTCTCTGACACCAGTTGTGGCTGAGTTTAGCTTTTCAGACAGCTGGTTGAGGAGTCTTGGAATAAACAAACTGGTTTTGATGGCTTACCGTCAGGGTTTTGCTCACATGTTAACATAGTGATGTGGGACAACTATACAACCCAATAATACACTTCACTCAGCAAGGAAAGTACTAGAATTAATAAAAAATTAGCATTACCGTGCTTTCCATCCATATTTGTCTCCCTTCATAATATATAGCTAACTTACATCTGTCTTCCTACAGGAGGTGAGAGCGGAGCTGGAGCAGGAGGCTAGTCAACTGAAGTCCTTCAGCCAGCTGGGAACAGACCTCAGCCAAACTAAGGCCCTGACCAACACACAGTGCCTTCTGGACAATGTCAGGGAGGTGTCCGATGAGTTTGCCCGACTAGAATCCAACATCAACGAAAGGTAAGAAGGCAAAGCCTTTGAGTATGCGGAGAAGAACCGAATACAAAATGAATGCGCGGCCCTTTGCACAACACACTGTTCCCGATGGATTTTACAGATTTAGAACACACAAAGCCAACAAATACAAAATTCACAGAAGCTCTCTAGGCACATTTAGGCTTGTAGTGCGGTACTAACCCCACTAGGGGGAGATAGATACAATATGATAATATCATACTGTATATGGTCACATTACACACTTCTGTCAATAGTCTGAGGTATTACCCTCATGTCAGTTCTTTCACACTAATGCCATATATGGAAGTCCACCCACAAAACAAGACACGGTACATTTCCACATGTAAACACAGGTAGACACAAACGCCCCCCTGTGATTGATTTAGCCACACAGGGTTTGTGGACGCTTTTAATTCACTCTTGAAATATGTGACAGGCTATAACGTTTCTGTCTTTCCTCCTTCCTCTACGGCAGCACTAAATGCAATGTCGACCAGCTTTCTGTGGCGCTGCTAGCGAGTTAGACTGCCCACACTCGCAGCACGCCCCTAGGGAGTCGTGCCCCGTAGAAATAAACTGACAAGAATAGCGGTGTAAGCAGCGATTCTGTTCCCATGCCAGGCTTCTTATAAATACCACTGGACTAGCAAATGTTAGCGAAGGTTCCCATAGGGTACTCGTGCATGTAGTGAGGGATTAGGCCTGTGCGGCGCGTGTCCCTAAACTGTAGCCCCAACCGTCATGAACTCTCATGTGTTGCCAACAGTGGTGTGGGTGGACAGCGTTCACTGATTGGGCAGGCGTGAAGGTGGTCTGCGCTTACTAAAATAAGCCTTTGGGTAATAGTGGGCTCAGTTCATTCTCTATTTAGCTGTCATACAAGAAGCTCTCACTTGCCCAGACGGTGGCCCAGACGGGGAGGAGCACCTAAACAACACACACTTTTAAGTCGGTTGTTTTGTCTGCGGTCAGTGCAGTGTTTTCAAAGGGGCTGCCACGTGCCAGACCAAACACAAAGCAGGGGTCAAGGCTTATCTGACTAAATCCACAGATGGACATGGAGCCAGATAGCCCGCCGGATGTATAAGTCTGGAGCGTCAGGTCATTTGTGCTCCCCGCGGGGAGAGGAAACCGATAAGTGGGAGCGGGGTGGAACTGGCTTGACATTCTGCATATTTTCTCATTGGTGAAACATCTGATTTCAGTGTTGTTGTCTGTTACCAAAGCGGTGTTAATTTATTCTTAATAATTAATTGATTATTATTTCACTAGGTATATTGACTGAGACCATATTTTCAAGACATGGGGAATAGTTGAAGCAGGCGGTGAGGGGGTGAATTGGGTTACCATGTTGCTATCAGGGCCAGAGCATTGTCCACTTCGCTACCCTGGGGCACTGGGATATCATATTTAGACTAGAGGGAAGTGTGCCCCCTACTGGCCCATCTACACCACTTTCAGCTGCATCTAGTCTCCTATCCAGCACACGACCAGCACCGACCCTGCTGATCTTTACAGACAAACTAGCAGTGTGATGCAGGGATCTCACTAGTTCCTCCTCTAGCTTCTCGTTTCACTACCCTCCCCTTGGAATCAACAGCTTGTGGGCTTTTTCTTAGTTAAAAAAGGATTGTCCATAGCCTTAGGTGAACACAGGAAAGATAATGGTTCAGCATTGACTGCGTTCCCTCCATAGCACTCTGCCTCTTTTTTCTTGTTCTGAATGTGCTTCTGTGTTTTGAGGCGTGTGATTCAATTTGTAAGAATCGTGGGTGTAAATGCAATAGATTGTGGGGTTTCAATTGAATTTGTAACGTTTCTACCCTGTTTTTTTTTTATTTCCCTCCCTCTTTCTTACTCCCTTTCCTCTCTCCATCCCTCCCTCCACACCCCCTTGCTCCCCCTCCCTCCCTCCCTCCCTCCCTCCATCCTTCCTTCCCCTTTTCTGTCTGGTTCCCCCTCTTCAGATACAGTACCATCCAGAGTTGTGAGCAGAGCTTGGGCCAGTTCCGGTCTCTCTCTGGCTCCCTCCTCAGGTGGCTCCAGACGACGCAAGAGCAGCTGCCCCTCAAAGAGCCCAGCCTCAACACTGAGGCCCTGCGCAGGAGAGTACAGCAGCTCACGGTGTGTTAGTCTTTCTGTGTGTGTCTCATTCTTCGCTGCCAAATGGTTTAATAGCACTGACGCAAAAGAGTCTTCACTTAAACACAATCCGTTTGTTTAAAGGCATTTCAACATTTAGGATCAAATGGATGACCACGTTGCAAAGCATGGTGGTCGTTCAGAATGATGTCTTGGTTTGATTGTTGTTGTTTTTTTGAGGACTTTTCTCTTATTGCATTTATTTGTTTTTACTCAGGACTTACTGAATGACTGGGAGACTGAGGGGGTACGGGTCCAAGAGCTGAACAAGACCGGTAGCGAACTGGAGACTGTCATCGTCAATATCACGGCCCCCCAGGCCAAGACGGGTAAGGGGATGGGTAGCGACGCGAAGGAAGAGGAAAGGCTTTCAGTGTGTGTCCGCAGCTTCCCGTCAGTGTGAACGTTCGTCCACCGATGCTCTGCATGTTAGCTGCATTCCACCCGTGTCTGTTCGACTCTACACGCCATCCGTCGAGAACGCAGTCGCGCGCGAATACGGCGACGCGAGTGTGCGTCGCTACGTATGGCTGCGCGTCGGAGCGAGAGAATGAACAACACGCATGCCTATGTCTGTTTCAGTGTTAGTTGTCTGAGTGGTGTGTGTCTCTCTCCCAGGTGTTCCCCAGGTCAATGGTGCAGGCAGCCCCGGCAGTGTCAATGGCATTCACACATGCAAAGGTGAGCTCATCCCTTAACACCCCACCTCCCCCCCACCCCCTCGGTCGACATGCTCCCCAGCAGATGTTGATTCAGGCCCCACCATCTGATGGGCGACCCACCTGCTCCCAGATACGCCCCGCTGCGTCTCCCAGATACGCCCCGCTGCGTCTCCCAGATACGCCCCGCTGCGTCTCCCAGATACGCCCCGCTGCGTCTCCCAGATACGCCCCGCTGCGTCTCCCAGATACGCCCCGCTGCGTCTCCCAGATACGCCCCGCTGCGTCTCCCAGATACGCCCCGCTGCGTCTCCCAGATACGCCCCGCGCCGTCTCCCAGATACGCCCCGCGCCGTCTCCCAGATACGCCCCGC
>JACXGI010004384.1:44293-54361 GCA_016801175.1 Esox masquinongy | reverse complement strand
CCTCGAAACCTTAATGACTTGGAGAAGATCTGCAAAGAGGAGTGGGACAAAATCCCTCCTGAGATGTGTGCAAACCTGGTGGCCAACTACAAGAAACGTCTGACCTCTGTGATTGCCAACAAGGGTTTTGCCACCAAGTACTAAGTCATGTTTTGCAGAGGGGTCAAATACTTATTTCACTCATTAAAATGCAAATCAACTTATAACATTTTTGACATGCGTTTTTCTGGATTTTTTTGTTGTTATTCTGTCTCTCACTGTTCAAATAAACCTACCATTAAAATTATAGACTGCTAATTTCTTTGTCAGTGGGCAAATGTACAAAATCAGCAGGGGATCAAATAATTTTTCCCTCACTGTACATTGCTGTCTGTTGAAATATGCTACAATCAGATGTCACTCTTTTTTTTGTCCCCTAAACAATCTTTTTTTTTTTTAAGGTTGGACTTTTCAGATGGAAAAACATTTCAGAAGGATCCTGTAATGAGCAATAGTGTTGCTTAAAACATTTGGTGTTGTGAGGACCATACAATACTGTGTTCATGGCTTCAAGTGGCACTAGGTTGTATTATGTGGGAATGCATTGACCCAAAAGGTGAACATGAAGGAGGGATAAAGCAACACACAGGACCCATATTGAAAATCTTGCTGATTGCTCTCCTCATATCTGTGAATTTCCTCTAGCTATTTTAATTTTGAAACACACAATATATGCTGCAATCAAATACACCATTGCATTCAAAGGGCATGTAAAAATGTACCGTCAGGATTAGTATAGTGTGTGATTTTCACATCACTAGGACAAGGTTAATCTTGAGATAAACAGTAAATTTTCTGTGATGATATGTGTTATAGTATATTCAATTACAGAAATATTGGGCAGTGGATAGCCTTGCGGTTAGACCAGTAACCAATAAGGTTGCTTTATCGAGTCCCTGAGCAGGCACGTGGGAATATTTACAATTGTGTCCTTCGGCAAGACAGTTAATCGATCATCATTAGTCTATCATCACGCATACGTGATTGAATTTGGTCATGTCATTATGTGTCGCGGGATTCCGTTATTTTTGTGTTCGCTGCACCATTTTTTGTTTACTGTGTTCAGCAGAATCTTGCAGACCAGACGAAAGGTAAATGCTTTACCAGATTGCATCACTTGCTGTCTTTTTGCGGAGGTTAGGTGCCCTTACAAGGTATACATCAATCAAAAGGGGAGAGCCAGGGGAACACATTTGTAGTTACCATTTTCTACTAAGACACGTAGATGTAGCCAAAGTCATTAGTGGCGGTTATCTTGTCACATAGACAATCCCCATGACCGAATGGTTGGAGTTACAAACTCATAAGTAACTCCATTCCTATCAGGAGAGTCTCTGGAACACGTGGTTTTGTTAAGTTTTGCTGTCACGTGGTTTTGTTAAGATGCCCACTAGCTTGCTATCAACCAAAAGCTAAGCTAAGGAGTCAGTGGAAAGTTAGTCTCTTCAGGTCCACCCACACAGAAGTAATATATATTGACATATCTTTCGAAAACATATATTTTAATTATGTGCCAATATATTTTTACCGGACTGTGTAAGCGGAGCCAGCCTAGAAGAGCGAATGGCTCTTACTGAGTGAGTGAGTGCATGACTGACTGACTGACTGAGTACCCATTGTTAAATAGTGTAGTGGTTAGAGACGCGAGCTCAGGAACAACAGGTCCCGCGTTCGCCTCCCGTAACAGTCAAAACGCATTATGCCTGAGGTTCAGGACAGAAGAAAACTTTGCTGGCTACAATCCTACGTAGCTACATAATAGGAAGCCTAAAATAAAACGGTTCTGGTGGATATTAGGATTTGTTCAGGATAGACAAACACTTCGCTGGCTTGATGATTCTCTCGTCTTTTCACTTGACAAAAAAATCAGTTATCATTAGTGATGGCCATTCGAGGCTTCATTACCGTTCTTCTAGCAGCAGGATATTATGCTAGCAGTGCTAACTCAGATTTTCTTTTTCAAAATAAAAGCCATCATTGAACTATATAATTTAATATAGTTAACAATCTAGTTTGTACATTTTATGTTTAATGTTCGTTCCAATGTTATTCTTGTCTGTTCTTTTTCACAGACTAGATTGTTAACTATATTGCCTTATACATTTCAACTATGGCTTTTATTGTGATAAAGAAAATCTGAGTGCTGCCAGCATAATATCCTGCTGCTAAAATAATGCTAATGAAGCCTCGAATGGCCATCACTAGTTATTGTCACCTATATTAATAGATGCTGTATCTATGTCGTTCACGAATGGCTAATTAGCTGTTAAAACGGCCAGTGGCAAAAGAGGATTTGTTCAGGATAGACAAAAACCTCGCTGGCTACAACCTTGAGTAGCTACGTTATGAGAAACCTAAAATGAAACTGTTTACTGTTATATTGCGACTATTTCAGGTGGAGTTTCGAATTATGTCTCAGGATTTGTTCAGATTAGACAAACACTTTGCTGGCTACACGATTCTCTCGTCTTTTCACTTGACGAATAAGTCCGTTATCGTCACGTATATTGATACAGAGTTTTGGCTAATAAGCTGAATGGCTAACAAGCTGTTAAAACAGCCAGTGGCAAAAGCCATAAAGTTCATAGATGCTATTTGTGGTCGAGGTAAACTTAATAAAAAACGTTACTCGGTTTAACACTAGTTAATGGTGTCTAACAAAATATTCAAACTTGGCGTGATGTTAATGAGTGAAAATTATATAATGTCAAGAGGCTATACTAATAGCCAGCAAGTGTGCAGCAAGTGTGGAGTAGTGGTTAACGACACTGACTTTCACCTGGGCGTCCCGGGTTTGATTCTCGAGAGGGCAGCCTCAATAAACACATTCTATTGCAGGCTGGCTGAACTAGGCTTGCCTGGTTTCTTGTTTAAATATATACTAATATATGTATTACATTACTAATAAATGGTCATATATGTCATACATACATTTACATATTAAATTTTGTCCGTTTTCAAATGTTTTAATATGTCTTAAATACATGTAAATATATTTACATTAAAGACAAAATTATAGTTGGTAATATGCATTTAGCATTTACATCTAACTGATATATTTCCATATTTGTATTATTTACTGTCATGTGTTTATTATGTTATCCTGTCGTTTCTTTGAAGTACTTTTACAGAGAGGAATAGCATTCATGATCCTGTGTTAAAATGCATGCATATTGTTTTCATAATGAGTCTCTTTTTCTCTGGAAAATAATGTCTTGAAGGTTAATTCCATGATGTGTTGATGAGAAATGCTTAAAGTACTGCATTTTCATATATTTCATTATTTCAGCACATAATATTCAATGTTAAAATATATGACATGCATTGTGTTATGATATTGTGAGAAGCGCAAGTTATATATTTCATAAACATATTCAGGGCACATATGTGAATATATGTTGAGAAATCCTCTACCTTTATGTACATGTGTTTTGCATGTGTTTTCCGAGTGGGCACTTACAAATTAAATGTATTACATTCAGTAGAGTCTCTGGAACAAGGTTGTTGTTTTGGTTTTCTTGTAGGATACCAACAGGCTCATCTTCAATGGTAAGTTTGCACTCACACAATTTATTGCCTTGGACCTGTATGTATTAACTCAAATTGCTTCTGTACGTTTTCTGGATAGAACCTCTGCTTAATGACAAAAAATAAAATACATGTAGGATTTACAAACATGTCATTTATGATTATTTGGTTAGTAGGATAATACATTCGTATAAGTTAATTATTTTGCGTGTAGTTTCACTAGAAAATTATTTGGGTAACATTGTTACCATGGGCTGCAATAATAGAGGCATCACAGACTGATAGCAGAACTATGGATTTAATTACAATCCATTAACCCTGCCTGACGTCCACACTAATTGCACCCAGGCACAGACACAGAAATAGAACTTGCTGCAGGCAATCACGTCTCCCTAGAGTGAGAAGAACTTGTGTGCTGTCTGAGCTGAGTTTTTTTGTTTCAGGGGAGAAAATAAACAACACACTTGCGGAATAATCCACCCAAAACCAGGGGTAATCCACCCAAAGCCACAAAATTCCTATATGTGAATTGATTTGATGTGATTTTTTTGCAATTTAGTTAATTGGTTGGCAAGCAACATCAGAAATTCAGTTTTCAAAATCCATTCAAATCCTTTTCATTTATTTATACCACAGTAGCTAGGTAGCTAAAAACATATACGCACAGTAATGCATACAAAAATAGGTAGATAAAAATAGGTTGTAAATTAGATATCAAGATATGAGTTGAAATATTACAGTGTTCAACTCATTTCAACTTGCTAGAAATAATAACATTTCTAGCTCAAAGCTGTCTGAATCTGGTTGCTATGGTAACGGGCAATGCAAGTCTGTAAGCAGGGAGAGGATGAGAGAGACACTGAGAGCACACTGTGTACTTTGAGAACATTTTTACTTATTATAGATAGATGGATGTGTTTTAGACAAGAATAACCAAAACATCTATTGGCTGACGGTAATCTGGAATGCATGTAAAGGTTATGAAATATTGTGTGTTATCTCGCACAAGAACAATATAGGCTAGCTACGATTTGTCTTTCTCTAGCCCTTCGTATTGTTTGTCTCTCTCCCTAGCCCTTCATATCGTTTGTCTCTCTCTCTAGCTCTTCATATTGTTTGTCTCTCTCCCTAGCCCTTCATATTGTTTGTCTCTCTCTCTAGCCCTTCATATTGTTTGTCTCTCTCCCTAGCCCTTCATATTGTTTGTCTCTCTCTCTAGCCCTTCATATTGTTTGTCTCTCTCTCTAGCCCTTCATATCGTTTGTCTCTCTCTCTAGCCCTTCATATTGTTTGTCTCTCTCTCTAGCCCTTCATATCATTTGTCTCTCTCCCTAGCCCTTCGTATCGTTTGTCTCTCTCTCTAGCCCTTCATATCATTTCTCTCTCTCCCTAGCCCTTCATATCATTTCTCTCCCTCCCTACCCCTTCACATTGTCTCTCTCTCTCCCCAGCTCTGCAAATAATTTGTCTCGCTACCATCTCTTCATTTTAACGTTTAGAGATCCAGGTGGGGAGAAGTCACTTGAGTATCTTATAGTTAGTTGCATGACAAATTTCAAAGCAGCAATCATGATTATTGCCCTAACCTTTTGTAATAGAGTCTGACATGAGGTCCATTTTCAAATCATGTTATATTACTTGATGCAGCCAAATAAAAACAGTTATTAAATCAATACTGGAGAACAATGTAACTGAAGTACATCCATTGCTGTCATATTTGATCTAATGTAGGGTTGTTTGAATTTGTATACATGCTGTAGAGTGGAGAATGATTCCCATGACTATTAATCCCATACATTTTGCCCTTACAAGATGCCCTCCATATTGTCTCTCCAATCAGCCTTCTAAATGTTTTATTTCATGTTTGCTGCATGGCTTGTTTGTCTTGTGTCTACTGCTCTGCTGCCTTGTGCCTGGAAAAGGCTGCAGACATGAGAGAGACTGTCGCTTTATGTTTGATGCTCCAGCCTTACAACTCTGCAGGGAATGTTTCTATCGTAACACTTTCATCTCCACCGCACCATGAAGATAAGCAACGCCTAGTTTCCTTTCAGACCAGCATCAACAAAAGGCAATCCTTTGAGGGAGCTCGCTGTGACAGGCACTTTGCTTAGATCAGGAGGAGGGGGGAGGACTGGGGGGGCTATGTTGACATGTGAATGGTATATTTACCCACCTTGAATACAGATCGAAAAGCCAAGGTGTCCCGTTTCTGCCAACAGAGGATCTAAGCAGATGATCATTTCAGTGGGTGATGTGCCAAAGTGGTACACATGCAGTGAAAAAGACATGCATGCCTCAGCTCACAATAGTGTTCTCAACAAAGACCATCCAGCCTGTTTGAGCTCTGCTTGATATAAAGCCGAACATCCAGGTGTTTGTTTTCCACAGATACACTAATGACGATTAACAGAAAAAAAAAAGATCTGTAAATAATGAATGTGCAAATTGGATGTTGCCTTCCTACCTTGAAGATATTTATGACGTTTTGCACTCTAATGAAGTTATCTATAGTTAAAGCATTTTGTCAGTGTATAAAAATGTTTTCAGCCATCCATTATGTTCTGAGGCAGTGTTCATTGACAATGTGTTCTCTCTGACTTTGTTACCTGGGTACCACAAATTATATGTGCTCAAAATGTAAGATTCACACATCATTTGTGAGTGATAACTGCCTTTCTGTCTCTTCCACCTCTTCTCTCAAAGCCCGTTGCATTTCCCGTCATCACAGGCACATTATATACCTCTCTTTATGCTAGGAAAAAGCAACATCCATATCACAATATTTAATTGGGAAGCCACATGGGAGCTTAAATGCTTTCAGCAATACTAAACTAGGTCAAAGCAAAAATGCCATCTGGGCCGACTTAGTTTGATGAACTGAGCCATTGCTGATCGCACTCAAGGATTGAGGTCTAGAATGATCTTCATGTGAGCTATCAAAAGGTCTCACAGGGTATTTGCTGTTACATGTGTTAATGCTAAAGTGTATCGGTCAGCATCCTTTGAATTTGTGTTTCTCTCAGTCTGCCTGTGAATAGCATTTCTACTCTCACTGCTTCATTTTTCTGTACACCTCTCAAACACAGAGCAGCCTCTATTTATCAAAGGGTGTTTTTCCTGCCACCACACTAAACAATGCAAACAGTAACGTCTGGATCGGCCATCCATGAAATTACCTTAATTTTGCCCACTCAGCAAGCTCAGAACCATATGAATGGCTGTAAAATAAAGAACTCAGGGCTGAATTCACACAGAGGAGTCAAAGGTGTCTTTCTATGAAATTGACACAGTGATTTCATCGTCTGTAGGGTTTAGTACTTTGCCACTTGTGTGTTAGATAATCTTGTTGATCTGAGCTGTGTATTGTGTAAGTTGTGTATGATGTGGTGTAGCTTGCTTGAATGTTCTTTGAGTTTTAACTCCAGTCCAGAGGCTGTTTCATCTGATTACTGTCCTGTCTGGCATCCAGCCAATCAAACACACTTTCAGTCCATGTTATCCAATCCCAATGCAGACTGCCATTGTAAGGAACTGACCCCTGCATGGGACTGATGTCATGCATGGAAAAACAAAGGAAATTGGAGACATCCCTGACCTGCACCATTCCAGTCAATTCTTTAACACTAGATACATACAGTACAGTGGCCATACATTGCATGGCAAAAAGTATTTCTTCCCTTGCTGATTCTTTATTTGCATATTTTTGTCACTGAACTATTTCAGATCTTCAACCAAAACCTATTATTAAAGAAAAGGAGTCTGAGTGACCAAATAAAAGATTTGTATGTTTATTACATTTACATAATTAACAAAGTTATGGAACACCTAATGCCTCCCTGTGAAAATGTTTTCCCCCCCCTCATTCAATAAAAGATTGTGTACACTGTCTGCCACCAAATCCTTCAAAGCTTGTTGATCAGTCTTTTATTTCACTGTGGGAAAATGGGGGCCCACTCTTCCATGCAGAACTGTATGAAATCTGTGAGGTGTCAGTTGTTGAGACTCTTCGGTAAAGTCCTGCCACGAAATCTTAATTAGGTTTAGGTCTACGTATAGGGGCATTATCAACCTGGAATATTGCAACATCATGAGAAAAAAACATTTTCACCATTGGGTGCACCTTTATGGTGGCCTCATATTCCTTAGCCATTGTACAACGTGCGTAACAATCTTCAGATGATAGGATGCCCATACCATTACGGATCTCCCACCATGTTTAACAGACATGGCTTATGGCTTTCACCAAACATAAAACTGTCCATGTTTAGGAAATAGGGCGAAGGATGACTCACCAGACCCTATTACTTTTTTCCGTTGCTCAATGGTCCAGGTTTTGTGCTCTTCACATCAAGTTTTCCAAATGGCAGCCCTGTCATGAATTCCAGCTTGTCATGCTCACAATGTACAATTTTTGTCGAGACAGGGGTGCCAATAAAAATGTTGTGGACATTTTTTACAAGGCTGTACAGTACTTATTGGGCTTCGAGCAACTGTCCTGCTAAGAGTCCTTCAGCTTTGACTTGCGACCACTGTTCCTCTTTGCCAATGCAATTTATCCATGTTCGGCATATGGTGTCATTATTTTTGACACTGTTTCCTTTGACACATTGAATAATTCTGCAGTTTTGTAATGTGCCTGCAATTCGGGCACCAACTATCTGGAACTCTGTTAGTTGCCTCATATTGCTTTGAAAACTCAAATATCAAAGTGTTAATTATCAGACCTCTTATGACTGACACGTGTACTGCTAATTGGCAATCAACCTCATGTGACTTCTGCAGCTGCGTTTGGAATTTTGATTTAGTGCCACACCTGCGCCATCTGCCTCCAGTGCTCCCCCTGCAGGAGGCAGGCTTCGGCGCTCCACGTCACCGGCCTTCTGACACCACCGCCCATTTCATCAACTCATCACACCTGTTGTCTCGTTTAGCACACCTGATCATCATCCAGTCATCTTCCCCAGTATATATGTTCCCTCTGCTCCCTTTGTCTTTGTTGTGTTATTGTCTCGCCGTTACGAGCACAGTGCAGCTCAAATAAATGAATCTATCGAATCAAACGACTCCGCAGTTCGCTCCTCTCTCTTCAGACGCACGAGCTGACAGAATAACACAACCTACTCAGAAGAGAAAGAAAATGGAGCACGGAGCCGAGAAAGAGACCGGTGTTGCGGAGGCCGTCAAGGAACACTCTACCATGCTGGCCAACCTAGGCGTCGCAATGGATGGCCTTCTACAGGCTGTTCGGCGGTAGTGGCACCGGTCGTATCACCGCCTCCCCAGCCTGCGTCCAGTGGAGTGGGGGCGATTCCGCTTCCTCGGGACTATGACGGGGCGGCAGATCGCTGTCAGGGTTTTCTCCTGCAAGTGGACATCGCGCTCCAGGCGATTCATCCTGCGCTGACCGATGCCCAGAAGATCTCCTCGCTCGTCTCCTGCCTGTCCGGCAAAGCCCTGGAGTGGGCCACCGCCGTATGGAACACCGAGGGGCCCATCCAGGGCAGCTACGCCGAGTTCGTCCGCCGCTTCCGGGTCGTGTTCAACCATCCGCACGAAGGAAGAGAGGCGGGCGAACGGCTGTTCCATCTGCGGCAGGGGACGAGATCGGTGCAGGAGTTCGCACTGGAATTCCAAATCCTGGCAGCGGGTTCTGGGTGGAATGGCTGGGCCCTTTTCGACCAATATCGCTGCAGCCTTTGGGAGGACGTCCGGAGGGAGCTGGCGTGTCGGGACGTGAACCTCTCATTCGAACAACTGGTAGAGACTTCGATCCGTCTCGACAACATGCTGGCTGCCCGAGGACGTCCTGGCGACAGCCCGTTCGTTCCACCCCACCACCTGGACACCGCCGTCCCTATGGACCTGGGGACGGCTGCACTCCCGGGCAGAGGGCGAGGAGGAGGAGATCGGAGGGGCTCAACAAAGCGTTGGGGCAGCTGTGCTGCTCCGCGCTACACCTCCTCCTCCGACTCCAGAGGTGACAGGCACGGCGCTTCCGCGTCACCCCAGGTAGCTCATGCCCATTCACCATTCTCCTTTCCACTCACTCTCTGCACCGTCCCTGTTGAGTTCCCCGGTTTTGCTTTCCCAGTGTAAGGCGCTGGTAGATTCAGGCGCTGCTGGGAATTTCATCGATAGGGCTTTCGCATTACGCGCACAGATTCCCCTTCAGGTCCTCACCAGCCCTCTGCCTGTGAGAGCGTTGGATAACCGGCCACTAGGGTTGGGCTTTGTTAGAGAATGTACTGTCCCGCTCCTTATGGTCACATGCAATCAACACAGCGAAACCCTTTCGTTTAACGTTATTGATTCCCCCACGTTCCCTGTAGTTTTGGGTTTCCCCTGGCTGTCTCTCCATGACCCCATCATTTCCTGGTCTAGTCAGGTCCTTTCGGGGTGGTCGCGGAAGTGCCAAGGTAGGTGTTTGGGTGTTTCCGTGGGTTCGACCACGGTGGAAAGTCCGGACAGTGCTCCCGCCGTGCCAATTCCTCCCGAATA
>JACXGI010004384.1:0-44193 GCA_016801175.1 Esox masquinongy | reverse complement strand
ACGATAAACCTCTTAGAAGGGACCGCACTCCCTAAGAGTCGTGTGTATCCACTGTCCCGCACCGAGACGGCGGCGATGTCCGCGTATGTTGAGGAAGCGTTAGGACAGGGATACATTAGGCCCTCCAAGTCACGGGTCTCCTCGAGTTTCTTTTTTGTGAAAAAGAAGGATGGTGGTTTGCGCCCGTGCATCGATTACAGGGCGCTGAACAAGATCACCATCCCGTTCAGCTATCCTCTTCCCTTAATCTCTGCGGAGGTCGAGAGGATGCACGGGGCCCGCTTTTTTACAAAATTGGACCTCAGGAGTGCCTATAACCTGGTGCGTATCCGGGAAGGGGACGAATGGAAAACAGCCTTCAGTACCACCTCTGGCCATTACAAATATTTGGTGATGCCGTACGGTTTGATGAATGCTCCAGCAGTCTTTCAATCTTTCATCAACAACGTTTTTAGGGACATGTTGTACGAAGGGGTAGTGGTGTATATTGACGACATCTTGATTCACACGGCTACCCGCGCGGAGCATGTCTCATTGATGCGTAAAGTGCTTGCTAGATTGTTGGAGCATGACCTGTACGTGAAGGCCGAGAAGTGTCTGTTTTTCCAGTCGTCCGTGTCCTTCCTGGGGTACCGTTTCTCTCGCACGGGTGTGGCTATGGAGGAGCACCACATTGATGCCGTGCGTAATTGGCCGACTCCAACCACGGTAAAGGTTGTGCAACGATTTTTAGGCTTTGCTAATTATTATAGGAGGTTTATCCGGGGCTTTAGCCAGGTCGTGACTCCGATCACCTCCCTCCTGAGGGGTGGGTCGACTCGGTTACGGTGGACCACGGAGGCGGAGCGGGCGTTTGTGGAACTGAAACACCGTTTCACCACCGCTCCGGTCCTGGCCCATCCCGACCCGTTGCACCAGTTCGTTGTGGAGGTGGACGCGTCCGAATGTGGTCTTGGGGCCGTTCTCTCCCAACGAACGGGGAGTCGGAACACGCTCCGCCCCTGCGCTTTCTTCTCCCAGAAGCTCAGTGCGGCGGAGCGTAATTACAATGTGGGTGATCGTGAGCTGTTGGCCGTGGTTAGAGCCCTGTCGCCGTGGCGGCACTGGTTAGAGGGGGCCAAGCACCCTTTCCTCATCTGGACTGACCACCGCAACCTGGAGTACATGCGGGCAGCGAGGAGGCTGACCCCTCGCCAGGCCAGGTGGGCTATGTTCTTCTCCCAGTTTGTTTTCACTCTCACTTACAGGCCGGGAAGCAAGAACGTCAGGGCCGACGCTCTGTCTCGCCAGCATGACACGGAGGAGCGGCCAGTGGATGACGCTCCCATACTGCCGTCGTCATGCATCGTGGCGCCGGTTGTATGGGAAGTGAACGCGGACATCGTTCGTGCGCAGCGTGACAAGCCCTCTCCGCCCGCATGCCCTGAGGGCCGCACGTATGTGCCGACGTCTGTCCGTGACCGGCTCATCTACTGGGCCCACACCTCCCCCTCCTCCAGTCATCCTGGCATCGGGCAGACCATGCGGGCCCTGGCCGGTAAGTACTAGTGGCCTACCTTGGCTAAGGACGTGAGGGTGTACGTCTCTTCCTGCTCGGTGTGCGCCCAGAGTAAGGCACCCCGACACCTGCCTATGGGTAAGTTGCACCCCTTACCCATTCCACAACGACCATGGACCCACCTGTCTGTTGATTTTTTAACAGATCTTCCCCACTCACAGGGCCACACAACTATCCTGGTCGTTGTGGACCGGTTTTCCAAGTCCTGTCGCCTCTTGCCTCTGCCCGGTCTCCCCACGACCCTACAGACCGCCGAGGCTCTTTTTACTCATGTCTTCCGGCACTATGGGGTGCCCGAGGATATAGTGTCGGACCGGGGCCCCCAGTTCACCTCCAGGGTTTGGAAGGCGTTTATGCAGCGCCTGGGGGTCTTGGTCAGCCTAACCTCGGGCTACCACCCCCAGTCCAACAGGCAGGTGGAACAAGTGAATCAGGAAGTGGGCAGGCTCCTTCGGTCCTACTGCCAGGACCGGCCGGGGGAGTGGGCGGAGTTCCTGCCGTGGGTGGAATATGCCCTGAACTCCCATCACCACTCCTCCACAGGGATATCCCCGTTTCAGTGCGTTCTGGGCTACCAGCCGGTTCTGGCACCCTGGACCCTGGGCCAGACCGGTACCCCTGCGGTGGACGATTGGTTCCGGCGGGCAGCGGGCACATGGGAGGCAGTGCAGGCTCGCCTCAGACTCGCTGTCTGCCGGCAGAAAACCTATGCTGATCACCACCGCAGGGAAACCCCGGTGTATCGTCCGGGCGACCGTGTCTGGCTCTCAACGAGGGACCTGCCCATCCGCCTGCCCTGCCGGAAGCTGAGCCCGCGGTTTGTGGGGCCCTTTAAAGTCCTGAGGAGGGTCAACGAGGTGACATATCGGTTGCGTCTCCCTCCTGACTACCGTATTAACCCCTCGTTTCATGTGTCTCTCCTCAGGCCGGTGGTGGATGGTCCCCTCTAGGGGTGTGAGGTTCGGGAGGTCCCCCCCCCCTCGACATCGAGGGGGCCCCGGTGTACTCCGTCCACTCCATCATCGACTCGAGACGCCGGGCCGGGGGCCTCCAGTACCTCGTGGAGTGGGAGGGGTACGGCCCGGATGAGCGGAGCTGGGTTCCGGTGCGGGACGTCTTTGCTCCCGCCCTTCTCCGCGACTTCCATCGTCGCTGCCCGGATCGTCCTGCTCCGCGCCCTCCGGGTCGGCCCCAGGGTCGGTGTCGTCGCGTGGCTGGAGCCGCACGTCAGAGGGGGGGGTACTGTCACACCTGCGCCATCTGCCTCCAGTGCTCCCCCTGCAGGAGGCAGTCTTCGGCGCTCCACGTCACCGGCCTTCTGACACCACCGCCCATTTCATCAACTCATCACACCTGTTGTCTCGTTTAGCACACCTGATCATTATCCAGTCATCTTCCCCAGTATATATGTTCCCTCTGCTCCCTTTGTCTTGTTGTGTTATTGTCTCGCCGTTACGAGCACAGTGCAGCTCAAATAAATGAATCTATCGAACCAAACGACTCCGCAGTTCGCTCCTCTCTCTTCAGACGCACGAGCTGACATTTAGGTACTTCAATGTAATAGTTATTTTCAATGTGGTATTTCCGTTATTTTGTCCACCCCCTGCACAATTAAATGAACATTAAAAAATATATCGTTTTGGTTGTAAAGTGAATCATACAACATTATACCCCCGATAATTTTCAGGTCACAGGTTGAGACATTGTAATAATGCCGTCTGAATTGCCCAGAGCTGTGTGTCATTCGCTAAGAACATTACTTATTCCATTTCTTCTGAACAATAGATGTCCCCCTTTGAAGTCATGGCCACTAACAACCTGTTACCCTTGTGACACATCTTTATGCCCAAAATGCCAAATACATTAAAGAGACATCAAAGACATTTGGAAAACCACAGCGTCTCCAGTTTTAATTGTGTGTATAATAATTCCTCTAATGCTTCCTATAGACAGGGATTAAGCGTACTGTAAGACAGGTGTTATAATGAGTCTTATAATGCTAATGCCGTTTTACACATTAGCTTTTTTTGCTCCATTAGAGTCGAAGTAATGAGATTTCTCTGTGTGCAGTAGGACAAACAATGCGGGAGGATGGAATGCAGATCCCCACTTTCAGTTTGACTGGAATTCTGTCGACCATGTTTGTCCACCTTGCACCCCTCTAGGGGTTTTAACATGGCCCACATTCTATAAGAGTGGATGGCTCTCAGCCCTGTTCAGTGAAATTAAATTAAAATACGACAACTCATGACCAAAATGAAAAGGTAGTTTCTGTGCAGCATTTGTAACCCTTAGTGAAGAAATACTCTGTTCTGCCCATAGGACTCAAATGATTTACTTTGTCCAATATGTATCAAGATAGTCTAGTAATTGGTATTGATTGCCAGTGCTCGCTTTCATGCATGAAACATTGCAGCCCCAGAACTTGTACACATCCAGAGACACACTGCACTGTGATATTTCCATGTGTAACTCAATGTCAGAAGGATGAGAGGCGAGGCACAGCGCAATCATTACCCTATTCTATTTCCACTGTTTTCCATGAAACACCGTTTGAGTAGTGTATATCTAACCAAAATGCTCCTATCTTAGTATATTGTGGGTAGTATGAAAGTAGCAGTGTAATGTACAAAGCAATGATGATGTCAGCTTGTTATTGACTCTCCAAGTCTGAATGACTGAGCAAAGGATAGGGGGTGGGGTGGAATCTATCTATTGCAGTTAGTGACCAGCCAGGCAAAAGTGGGTTTACAAGCCAGTGTGGGGGAAGGGTGGGATCCTGCAGTCTATTTCCGCAGACATAATCTCTCCCGGTGGCTGCGCAGCTTTTAAATAGTTTACAATAATCTCTCCCCTGTATTCTGATGAAAACTCATTTAGAAAAGCTAGGCACGGAGGCTGCCATTACGGACAATGTGGAACGTCACGACTAAGATAATTGAGGGTACTGCTGAAATGGATACCACATCACAATAAACAGTGGGTAGAATTCAGTAAATGTTTTGCTGAATGCAGGAGGTGCACATATATTTAAAGGGGGGAAACGAATAGATGACACATTATGTAACACGTTCTACAGGAAATGCTTCTTTGTTGCTGCCAAAACCACAGTCCTGAGTCAGACATGGGCATGTAGGACTTGGAGTCTGAGGATCAGAAGCTTCCCTTGTCTACCATCCCCCAGCACACAGAAACAAATATTCTGTGTACATGTCTTTGGTGGCTTATAAAGTTTGTATCAGATTCAGGGGTTGTATTTATGAGGCTAAATGAGCTGTACATACACACAATACCTACATAGATATTTAGCAAGTATTTACATTTTCCACAGGTGAGTCAGTTGCATGTAAAACTGTATTAATTATTTATTAAAAAATTACACTTTTATATTAAAACGCAACCCACTTACATGTACATGTAATGTGTCAATCATAATATGTAAAGATATTAAAATGAGATCAGATGATAGGTTCTATCTAAATTGTGTGAATAATTACCAACTTCTATTCTTCTTGTTTTCAAATAAAGAGTAGCTTCTCCCTTCTACGATAACATTTTGTTCCTCCTGTCTTCTCTTTGGAGGACTGTTGGAGTTAGAGTTCCCATTTGTAAATGTTAATGTGAAGAGGACTGGATCGATCCAGAAATAAAACAGCCCAGGTTCCACATGTATCGACTGGAAGTATGCCATCTCAAGCAACACTTGGTTCTCTGCCTGAATAATTTATTCATATATCTATAGTAGGAGTTTCAATCAGAATGATTTAGGTTACACACAAATGAAACCACATTGCAGTACACATGTTACTGAGCTTATATAAAGATATCCTTACTTTGTACATTAAGAAAATGCAACAAGTCCTATTCGTGATTCAGAAAAGGATAAGATATTTTTCCGGATATGTACATGCTGATCTAAAAGTTTCATACATGTTAACCGCTAATTCTGTAACATCACAAATGTAATTGATAATCAGAAGCTATGTCAGGGGGGGTTCACATGAGGCGAAGTTGAGGTGAAATCAACGGCTGGTGTCAGGGTTTACAGCGAAGGGCATCTGTACTGGCTCTACGGTTTAGATGGCCAGTGTGATACAAGAGCGTAGAGACCTCCTAGGGACTAGTTCTATTGAGCGGGGCTCGGAAACATCTGAGGTAGAAAGAAAAAAGGGGGAGCCTTCTCTCTGCCTTACGAAACGTCTCTCTCTCTTACACACACATACTCACACACATAGGGGTGAGATGTCTGGAAAGTAACAGCCTTCCTCCAGCTTCTCTTTCCCCACCACTCCCTTCAATTTTCTTCCCCTGGTGTGTGCAGTAATGGCCATTACACTGGCGGTCCTCTGCCCAGAGGAGCTTCAGACTCTACTATAAATTGCATCACTCCCCACGCTTTGTTTCCAGAGACTCCTTCCTCAGTGCTTATAATTTAAACCACTCCTTATTCTGTCTCTACTCTCGACTGGCCTGCTTCATTCGAGACATAAATGTGGCTTCGTGATTACAGCCTACAAAGCAAAGAAATAAATGATCTAGACCTGAAGGGTTTGGGACTGTGTGTGACATAAAAGCTCAAGCGTAATTGGACTACAATTTATAGATGTTGCCTGTTACATTTTATCTAATATTTGGTATTAGATCTAGTTTCTTACCCCTACGGTATTAACATTAAATAATAGTAAAACATTGGTGACACGGATGAATATGGGAAACCCAGTTGCAAGCTGGCAAGTGACGCTGAAGGGAAACCCAGGCACGAGCTGCCCATCAACTCAAGCCATACAGATGAGTTAAATTCTTTCTATGTTTGCTTCAAGGCAAGTAACACTGAACCGCGCATGAAAGCACCTGCTATTCCCAGACGTCTATGTGCTCTCACTCTCTGTAACCAAATGGGAGTAACCCTTTCAACAGGTTATTAACATCCGTAAGAACACAAGGTCAGATGGAATACGAGGGCACATACTCAGAGCATGTGCAGACCAGGATGGATTTTAAAAAATAATTCTCATCTTTATCCTCCCCCTGACCCAGTCCGTAATACCAATGGGTTTCATGTGGAGAACCATAGCCCCTGTACCCAAGAATGCTAAGGGAACCTGCCTAAATGATTATTTAGTTTAGTAGGACTCACATCTGTAGCCATGAAATTCTTTGAAAGTTAGGACTACAATTTGGACCCACTCAATTTGCCTACTGTCCAGACTGATCCACAAATGATGCAATGACTCCTGCACTTGACTCTACGTGCCCTCACCCACCTGGAGATGAATACAAGTGTAAGAATGTTCATTGACAGCACAGCATTTAACACCATAATACCCTCCAAGCTTATTACTAAGCTCCTTGGATCATGAATTCAACAACCAATTGTATCACAAGCAAATCAAATAATGTTTTGGTTTGGTCCTTTGTTATAAAAATAATTCTTAAAGGGGCATTAGGTAGAATATGTATTTATGTACTATTGTAAAATATCTATAATATATCTTCAGCAGCAATGAAATTATGTTTTTTCACAACATTTATTCACAGAAATAATTTTGGGTGCTTACAAAAGCGCATTCTAAAATATTGAATTTCTTTTTGTCAATTTTCAATAAAAAGGCAGCACCCACCCTTTCCTCCATTGGCATCACTAAGACATGCAATCATCTACCCCATCAACGGACATGACAGACGGGAGCAAGTGAAATCCATCTGTCATTTCCGGGTTGTTAAAATTCTACACAGTATGCTCAATTTCTGTTGAAGTGAGAGAACAAGCACTGAATAGTTTAGAGAATCCTTATGCCAACTGAATTTTTTAAAATCAAAAACAGAGTTTTTATAGCTTTTGTAACCTGGACAGGCAAAAGTGAAAGTATAGTTAAATGGGAGCAAATTTGCAAAATCTCCTTTAATGCTTTCATCAGTCTGACATTTATCATTATTTTTGCACTGTTTCAGTTAGTGTTGATAACTCTCTGCTCCGATTTTTACAGCCCAAAAAACAGCAATCTCTACCTTTGTAAGTTACATAGTCGAGTGTCCCCTGGCTGAGCAACATGAACCGGGAACATAGTGGAATGTATTAAACGTGCTTCCTGAGTAAATAAACTACAAAATGAAAAGACATATTCAGGCCATGTATGCACCCAATAATGCTTATTATACCATAAGCCTCTCAACTGTGGAATAATTTCCTCCTACAATTTAGCACAATTGAGCATCTTAGGCTAAACAAAGAGTGCCATCCTGTGCATCTTGCTGTACACTTTACATTCTGTATTTTTACTTATTTTCCCTTTTTTCTGTTTTGCAATGTTTGGTTTTGCTGGCATACAATGAAAAAAATGTAGGCCAATTTTGAATGTGTAGACTGACTGTAGCCAGTATACCTCATTGACTAGACATTAAACATTACCATGACAATTGTTCATTACAATAATCATAATTGAAGTTGCATTCCAAGATTTAAAGGACACCAAATATGAAGGGCAAAAACAATGTAAGGGCCATAATTCATGGCAGATAATTCTGGTAGATTAGTCAACCCACACAGGAAAGCTAGTAGTTTCAATTCCACTGTGGATGTGAGTCATGCCCAACGGACATGCTGGATCAGCCCTAGCCTACAGACCAATTATTTTTAATAGAGAAGACAAGGTAATATAGAGAAAAATGTATTTGTTCTCAGTCTTTGGAATCATTCCACCAGTGGACAACATGATCCAAGTGTTTATTTTGACACTGAAAACAAAAATATTTTGCAGCTGTTAAGCACAGCTGTGTTCATCACGATAGAATGGTGTCCACAATTTAATTACAAATTTTAATTGAATGAATGATTTTCATGATGGTCTACTGTGTTGAAAAACCAGTTGATACATGTTGTGATGACAGAGAGCCGGGTGGGGAGCAATAAGGGTTAGTGATGATTTTTATACATTATTTTTGTTTGACAGTGTTCTGTTGTTTAATGTTTTTAAAGGTATCCCTGAAAAGTCTTATTTTTTTCTGACCAGCTATACCAGCTTTTGAGGAATTAACAGTTTAAATTAGCAGTTCCAATCCTGCACTGATAATGAACTGTAACATTTTAAAAACATTGTGAAAATCAGAAACATTTTCATACTGTCTCACTACTGTAGCTGCTATCACTAGCAGAACATATGTCACACTGGCTCTTACTTCTAGCAAAGTTAACATATTGTAACATCTTGACTGCACCGCTGCTCCCATTTTCCTCTTTCCCAGTTCTCGGTACAGTAAGCTAAATCAGTGTTTTGTGTAGCGTTGTTCTGCCACCAAAATCCTGTGACCTGTGTGGTTCAGAGCATGAAATTCTTCCTCCAAGGCAGTGTGATAGTTTTCTCCCCTAACTGTTCTACCAGAGGATATTAGGCTTGGTGTCCTGTGCTGGTTGGCCCACCAGCTAGCATTATGTTGCTGCCTCTCTCCAGTGCTAATTTATCTTTTGTCATGTTTTTCTCCACTGCAGTGATCATTATCGAGGTCATCGGGCACTAGTCGTCCTTCGACTAAGCTCAAACAGTTATCTTAGCTCACTGTAGCTGTCTCTTGGCGCGCTGTCCAGGAAGGTTGTCAGTTTGTGTCAATAAACGGTGCACATTAACACATTACGTTTTAACACAGCATCTCTCCTACTCAGTTAGCCTTTTTAAATACACTGTATATACTTTGTTATAAATAAAAATTGGGTTTTAGTACAGCAACTGACAATTATTGCAGCATTGCCATACTAAGTTTGGTCACCGCCTGTACTACAATAATATATTTAAAAAATGTGTTTCAAAATTGTTATTATTATTCATTGCTATTACTGGGCTGTGCCCATCGGCCATTATGACGTGTGTCAACCTCAATCATGGACAGAAAACACGTGTCTGCATGGGGGGGGGCTGCAGCACTCCCAGCATACCTGCTTCCTGCGGCTATGGAGCCCGGAATGGTTTGCCAGGACACATGCAGCGATGGATGTGCCAACCTGTGTGGCAGATCCATTCAGTGTCATTGCTAAGAATGGGTCAGAGTAGTCTTTCCAGGGCTCTGATCACACTGTCACAAGCTCTGCCTCAATAAATGCAGTTTTGTGATCGGCCTTAACTACATTGGAGCTTGATGACTCCCAAGTCACAGCCCTTGTTGCTAAGTCTACCCTATCGATGTCAAGTTGCCAGGTCTGGTTTGCCCAAGGTCCCACGTCCGATAACAGGATGTCAGTGAAAAAGCTCACAGTGGTTCCCAGGCAGATCTTTGGCCCTGCAGGTGAAGTCATCGAATGTATGAACCAATTTCAATGAATTGGCACAGTGACCACAAAAATAGAATTGTTTACTCACTAATTTAATCATGGGCATCCAATGAGCAATGCGCTTTGCAAAATCATTGACAATGCACATTTATTCTTCAATAATTTGGGAAAAATATGCAAATCTTTGGCCTTTATTTTTTCAGTGCCACTGTTAAATTTAAACATTTTGATTGCTATTGTTAACTTTTCTTACTTTTTTGTTTTGTTCTTACTTGGGCTGAATCTGAAATCACATTCTATGAATAATATGTAGTATGCCAGATTAGTATGCCAGAAAAGGAATTTGTCGCAAACCGTTATACGTTGGAAAAAATAGTGCGCCAAAAGTGCCCGGATAGTCTATTTCCAGTGGTGTAGAGTTCGTTTTCAGTCTCGCTAGCATGGGCTCAATTCTAATGACTATTCCAAGTAGTACTACTGGCTTGTAAGCTATTCAAACAGCCAGTGGCAAAAGCCATACTGTACATGGCTGCTATTTGTAGTGGAAGTAAACTTTTAATAAAAAACTTTTAACACCATGGTTTCTAGCTAAATATTCAAACGTGGCGTACTTGCAATGCGCAACAAAATGATCTACTGTCGAGACGCAGTTTTATGACAAGGTAGTATGTCCCAAAACTGGCATAATAGCTTTCTATATACTAAACAGTACATACTTCACCATCACCCGCAAAGTACGTACTTGCTAGTATGTAGTATATAATTTGAAATGCAGACCTGATGCTGTTAACACAAGAAATAAACTTCCAGCACTAGGATAGGTTCAGCCAATAGAAACTTAAAGTCATTACAGAGTATTTGCACAAATTCACAGAAATCTTTGCACAACAATAAAAAATGACGATTTAACATCAGTAATATTTGATACGTGAATCAAATATGTGTATTGCAGTCAATGTAAATACATTTGGTGACTATTATGCAGTGGGATTTTTTTATTGTATACCCATGACGAGATGATTTGTTTTGCAAATTACTTCAAGACCCATTAAGTCGTTGCTTCCAAATTAGGCTACTTCAAGACCCATTAATTCGTTGCTTCTTGTGATGAGGTGTGTTTGCCAGCTATACGATAGGGTACAGGCGCAGATAACAGGGCTGGACAATGCAGGCCCTCTTAAGGGAGCGGGTATGGTGTGTGCTTTTGCTATAAATAGTCTTAACCTTACAAACAATCCGCACTTCGCCATATCCATCAAATTGGAGCAAACACACCTCACACAGTTCAGGCCAGAATTATTTTATATATTGTTGATGTTTGAACCTCTTTCATAGTGACTCACAAAATAATGACGTAGTGCTCAATATATGAATTTTCTACTATACTAGTCTATTCAAACATCTATGGTATGTAAAAACGTTTTTTTTTCTACTGCGACATGCATTTCGATGTTTTTGTGTTCTTCCAGTTTCTACATAACTGCAGAGTTGCCTAGGCCTGCCTCATTTTTGCCTGGAGAGTCAACTCCCTCAGTGTTTCAGTGTCTGAAGCCGTTGGCTGGTTCTGAACCGTTTGGCTCTTTCTCCACTAGCAAGCAACCTTACATTGTACCCCAATTGCTCTTCATTCTAATTTTTTAATAGATTTATGAAATGCTACACTAATGTAATCAAAACACATTGTTCATTTGGGATTAACTACCAAGTCGCCATCTCGGAGTAGACTTATAACGCTTTATTGTGACTATATTTTAGAAAATAGCGGTGGAGGAGGAGATTCCATATAAGGAGCACAGCAGAGAAGGCACCCCTTGTGTGATCTGGACATTTAAGTAAGTGTTTTCTTGGATTTTATTGTAGTTATTGATTATATAAAATACACTGCGAGTCGCATTCATTGTATAGTATGATTTGTTTATCGTTATGGTCAATTATTTTACAGTCACGTACGTTTATTTTGGTGATTTAACCGATGTGGGGGATGGGCAGCGTGTGTATTTGTGCGCGCGTGTACGTGTATTTAAATATGTGTGTGTATGTGCGCGCGTGTGGTGACTTGCTTCCTCCTCCTAGCTACAGTACAACTTCACAGGGTTTGTAGGTTACATGTTATCAAGACATGCAGATCTATACAGATCACTGACAATCATTTTTGATAAACCATTATTAGAACATTGACTTTTGACAAGAAGAGGTTAAAAACACAGATTTGTAGCCACGCTATATTTTGACACATAAATACAAATAAGCTAGCTAGCTAGCTACTGTTAACTATTGCTAGCTACATAAAAGGAATGTAGATCTGATGTGGAAACGTGTATTTAATCAAATGCTAACTTAAAGAAAATAGAGGAAATCAGAGCTTATTGACAAGTAACCCATGTGTGTGGGGGAGGGGAACCCAGATTCAAAGCCAGGCTAGGCTACTCTAGCTCAACTTACTGACCCCGTAAGGTTAAGCTATATGCTTAGCTTATAGTTTAAGTCCAGCAAATAGTTCAGATATATATGTATATCTGCCTTTACTAATAGGCTACACATTATTTCCTTGCTGTATTGTCACACATAAGAAATAGGCTACATTTTCTTGCTCTATTGCCCTAGATAAGAATTGTTCTTATTTAAAATTTAGCATCTATACCCTAACTTCGTTTTAATATGTTTGATAGTACTATGTTTTTTATATTATGGACATATTCCATGAGTTAAATGACCTGTAATGATAACAATATACCATTGGTCTAATACAAAACTTGCCTTATTAATTACATGATTTACAAACAAGATTTCTATCAAAGTTCATTTGGACATGAGGTTAATGTTATTGGCAATAGAAATGTTTATAGGTTGCCTAATCAATGTTTTAGCTTCTTCTGTGGCTTGCTAGTGGTGTAGTAGCACAGTTATGTAACTGGTACTTGACAGTAGACTGAAGGAACATTTGGGGGAGGGGAGGATGAGTGGATATCAGTTCTTCAGTAGGAGTTCTTTGTTTCATAGATTTCCAGGACCATGACAACAATATATACATATGAAATAATCTGTTATTAGTTCTCCTACCGAACCCATATCTAATTTAAATGGCACACAGACAGATATGAGATCAATTTTGATCTTGGTTCTGGCTAGATGTTGTGTGTTTTATCTGAATTATTGTAAACATTAGAAAACTTATAAAGCTCCCAAATACAAACTCCAAGAAACATTAGAACTGTGTTTTTACAAAGTCTTTAACCATTAGTGTGAGCTTCCATGTTGTAAATAATATTGGGAAATTGTGATGGCACCATTGTACCCTGTGCTTCCTTGTCAGGCTAGACAGTTCTGATTTTTCCTGTTGCAAGGAGCTTGTAAATACATAATAAAACCAACAGGCCATCTCTGCAGTCACTTTGTTTAAAATGTCACAATGAGCCTTTCCAAGCATTTTAGCCTAAATAGCCCGAATCAGAATAGATGTTGGGTGATGTAGCTAAAATATGGGGTTTGCAATGCCACAGTTGTGGGTTTGATTCCCAAGGCAGAAAATGTATGCACTTTCTACAATAACTTACTCTAAGTTCATTTGGTAAGTTACACTCAGTTACTGTGCTAATGGGAAATTAGTGATCGGACTGAGAAAATGATACTTAGCCTAGGCCTGCTAGCAATTATGCTAACCTCTTTATACAAATCTAAAGGACTTTAGCATAGAAGGAATGAAGAAGTCTTTTTGCTGGTAAGGATAAATACAAATTGTGTAATGTTTACGTATACAAGAGATGTGAAGTTTCTTATTAGCTAATGAAAATATCAGTGTTAGTGTGCGTGTTAAGGACCTTTCTGTTGCACTGGAGTTGTTTTTTGCGCCTCAAGGAAAGCCTAGGGAGACAAACAGCAGCAGCATCATTCCCTGTACTCTCTCTGTTGACACTAATCACATGGTGTGTGTTGTGACCCCAGAGGTCAAGTTCAGCTTTCTGAATGCCCCTGAGCCCAGAGCACCCTCCCATTGTTAGAGTGGTGCCCTTTTGCTGCTTTTCAACTCAGAACAGTGTTTAACTAGAGTATTAGGGCTGTCCCAACAATAAAAAAATCTCGATCTGCAAGACTCTATATTTCTTTCGATTAATTGATTGGTCAACATTTTTTTCATACAATTGACCCATGTTTCAATAAAATCAGCTATATGCATTGATCTTGTCAGTTGCTGTTTAAAGCACACTGAAGGATGAAATATCACAAATCACTCAAGGAGATATATTATTTTATTATTATATTAGAAGCCAGAGTTCACAATAATGAGACCCTTCAGAGGATCTGCCGTTAAGCTACTGAACTTTCCATTTAACCTATGTCACATGTGAACACACACAGTCGCTACTCAAATGTAGCCTATAATTAGCCTGCCATAAACTGCAGTGCATTTTTTAAAAAGCAAGATATGCATTTTATACCTGCATTTTAGCTGAAAGTTAATCATGTTAAGCTGCTGCTATTATCGTGGGATATCATTTAACTTCTCTACAATCAAGAACTGGCAGAATCATTGTTCCTAACTGGGTAGACATTCGTTCTTTCACACACATTTTGTAAAATGTTCCCAAAGATGTAACAGCGTTCTTTATCCATTCAAGGGAAATTTCACAATTGCTCACATAATGTACTAATTACAAATGTTAGCAATGATATATTTGTCGTAAAAATACAACATCTCAATACAATCTAGTTTTGAATTTTGTGATAGAATTCAGAACTATCGACTTCCTCTTCATTTGTCTGTTCACAAAATACCACAAGCAGATTCGATTTAGATAAGTTTTCCTGTATCTAAGCAAGGCTCTGATCAGTTAACATCAGTTAGCCTATATGTAACAACTTTCACAAACACTCCCTGACCAGCCATGCCAATAGCAAACAGCACCTGGTCTGCATGGCAGCCAAGCGGGTGGCTGACAATCCATCTTCAGGGCTCTTGATTGTACCGGTCAGCAATTAGGCGATTGCACGGCATATAACAACTGCATACCTAGTAACTAAGACGGACCAGCCGTTCGCCTTGTTCGCCCGGGGATGAATGAGTTAGTGTTTTGTTTAAAAGTAAAATGTTTTGTTGACTGTTGTCTTTTTATTCATTTTTATAATTAGAAAAGTGATGAAAGATAAAGATATTTGTCATGTTTTACATCGATCAGCCATAACATTATGACCAGCTGCCTAATATTGTGTAGGTCTCCCTTTTGCCGCCAAAACAGCCCTGACCCGTCGAGGCATGGACACCACTAGACCTCTGAAGGTTTGCTGTGGTATCTGGCACCAAGACGTTAGCAGCAGATCCTTTAAGTCCTGTAAGTTGCGTGCTGGGGCCTCCATGGATCGGATTTGTTTGTCCTGCACATCCCACAGATGTTCAATTGGATTGAGAGGCATCCATGTGATGTAAAAGGAAACGTGATTCATCAGAACAGGCCACCTTCTTCCATTGCTCCGTGGTCCAATTGTGATGCTCACGTGCCCATTGTAGGTGCTTTCGGCAGTGGACGGGGTCAGCATGGGCACCTTGACTGGTCTGCGGCTACGCAGCCCCATACGCAACAAACTGCGATGCACTGTGTGTTCTGACACCTTTCTATCTGTACCAGCATTAACTTTTTCAGCAATTTGAGCTACAGTAGCTCGTCTGTTGCATTGGACCACACGGGCCAGCCTTCGCTCCCCACGTGCATCAATGAGCCTTGGCTGCCCATAACCCTGTTGCTGGTTCACTGCTTTTCCTTCTTTGGACCACTTTTGATAAGCAGTGACCACTGCAGACTGGGAACACCCCACAAGGGCTGCAGTTTTGGAGATACACTGACCCAGTTGTCTAGCCATCACAATTTGGCCCTTGTCAAATTCGCTCAGATTCTTACGCTTGTCCATTCTTCCTGCTTCTAACACATGTATATCCAGAATGCGTTTGTGTATATCCAGAATGCGTTTCATAAAGGATTAAACATTTTAAGTAACATAAGTATTTGGTTTTATGTTGTAATGTTGACAAATTATAACTTTTGGAAGGAGGGAGAGTAAAAATGTTTTTGGGGCCAGTAACTTTCAAACCCATTTCCCCAGTGGCAAAACATTTTTAACGCTGAGCCCTGCCTGTGGACTCCACAAAATACCCACCCAAATGCTATTTTTACTATACAACCCTATCTGTAAATCGACCCGCCAAGCCCATTTTTGCCTGCACACTGTCATGAAAAATTGCCCAATTGATCAGGAAAACGCCCGATCAACACTGATTGGGAAATCCATGCTGCCCTACTCCTTGAGGCCATCTTCTTTTTGGTTTAGAGAATCCCCTCTGCACGGGCACACGATAAATCTGAATAATTAAGACAATCTTTGTCAATTTTGCATTCACAGTACATTTCACTGAAGTCCCTCATGAGGACTTTGCGAGCAGTTTGGAAGTTTTGAAAACTGCATTCAATTTTTTTTTTCCTCTGACAATTTGTCCGGCACCAAAATTTTACAGACTAGAATTAACTTACATATTTGCTTTCTTGGTTGTGATTAAACTGTTGTAGTCCCAATGCAATTCATTCTTCAATCCATATCGAAATAGTTTCACCAGGATTTTGTTAGGAGAAAGCTCTGGGTCAAACTCGTATGGTTAAATATCACCATGTAATATCCCTTCTAAAAATGTATCCTTCTAATCTTGGTGACAAGCTGTTGTGTAATGTAACGTTAGCTAGCTAATTGCTAGCAGTACCCAGTCAGTCTACTGGGATGTTTTCAAAACTCACAGAAGGGAGGGGGTGACAGGACCAAAGCAGAAAGTAACGCCCCACTAGAGTTGTAGTCTGTTTCAGAACAAGCTAATTTCTTAGCTACAATTTAATAATATCTTTGTTATGGCTTTCCAAATATCTAGAACATTAGGCAAAACTGTTTTAAATATGCTTCTTTAGAGAGAAAGCTTTTGGCACCAGCTCATGGTCTATCATAATACCTCTATTCAATATCTTCAACATTAGGCAAGCTGATTCCACATTTAGCGTATTTATACTATTATATTTTCATTTTGGCCTAGGCCCTAGAGCCTAGGCTATTGGTTGCATTTAAGAGCAATCATTTTTATTGATACATTTACACAGGCAGCATAATTCTGAACCAGCAAATGTGAGCAATCGCCGGCAGGCCAATTCTGATACAGTAATTTTGAACAAACAGCAATTTTGAGTAATCTGTCATTTATGTAACATTTGTGTGTTATTACAAATGATTAAGCTAATGTGTCATGACATAGCATTTTATAAAATGTATTTATGTACTATCCCATTACATATGCAATGACAGATGCATGGCACCATAACACTGTAAAGCTTTCATCTTGTGTCGTAAGCAGCAATACTGCAGTTATGGAAAATTAACATGTATAATTAGAAACATTGACAATAGAACAAATTTGAAAACAATGACAAGAAACTGCAGGTTTTTATTTCTGAGCACTGATTGAGTGTTGTAGTCACTTGTTTTTCTATTGAAATCAGACTTAATTTCATGAAAATACTTGATAGATAGGTGATGCACAAAACCTATGCGACACGACCGTTAATGAAAATGGTCTGATTGGCATACATTAGAAGTATTGACATGTTCTTAGGGGAGAACATTTTTTAAATTCATTAGCTACTTGTCTTTATTTTCCGAGAAACAGTTTCAGAGCTTGAGGAGGAGATGCCTGGTCTGCCATACATCGACAAGTGTGCATGAAAACTTTACCTGCATAGCATGGTACCAGTGAATCACTGTGACATGAATGACATGTGATATGCGTTCCATAACTGTGTAAGCCCTACGATAACAAGTATGTAAAGTGAAATTAAGTTACGTGCAGTGAACAGTTTTTCTCTGCCTCCAAATGCTTCACAGTAAAAGCATTTGGAACGCATGGAAACTTAAACAAGCTGTTATCACAATAGGTCTTAATCTTTATGTAATTTTTGAACATCCAGCCCAATAATATATTATGAATAACCCCTTGCCTAGGGTAATAGGCCTTTGGTCCCTAGGGAGAACAGGTCCACCGGAGCTGTAGCCCAGTGAGAAACGGGTGCCAGCCCACGTAGATGGAAACAGAAGTCTGAGCCTTTTGGGTAAAACACTAGGGTAAATCCTGTATGGAAATGCTCCAAGTCCCAAGGCACAGGCCTTATACTAGGCCAACAACCACCAGATTTAGTTCCAGCTAGGGCTATGAACCATCAAATGTTTAAAGTAAATCGGGATTGGTCATGTTTTGAACAATGTATTTGTTTCTTCACAAAAGTTATGAAAAGACATTATTTGCTGTTATAGCCTCTCTGGACTATAGGTTATAAAGACCTAGGTAAATGTGCAATTTAAAACCAGCCAGGATGAGTCAATATTGAGGCTATTTTTGGGGGAATACATTGGGAAATACAGATTTTCAAAGCATATGACTAGTTATGCACCCTTTTTTCATCCCCTCGCACTGGCCAGCCTACTTACACATATATGGTCTGCAAGTAGAATATCCTAGTCTATGCTATAAACATTTTTTTGTTTACTGAGAACAGATAGCCATTAGGGTAAACTGCCTTGCTCATGGGCTGAACATATTTTTTTGCCGGACCGCGTAAGCGGAGACCGGCCTAGAAGAGCAAATGTCTCCTACTGACTGACTGAATGAGTGAGTGCCTGACTGACTACCACTTGGGAAATAGTGTAGTGGTTAGAGACGCGGACTACGGAACAACAGATCCTGCGTTCGACTCCCATCACAGTCAAAATACATTATGCCTTAGGATTTGTTCAGGATGGACAAAAACTTCGCTGGCTGCAGCCTTCAGTAGATACGTTATAGGAAGCCTAAAATAAAACCGTTCTGGTGGATTTAAGGATTTGTTCAGGATAGACAAACACTTCGCTGGCTACACGATTCTCTCGTCTTTCCACTTGACGAAAAAGTCAGTTATCGTCACCTATATTGATAGATACTATGTGAATGTAATTCACAAATGGCTAATTAGCTGTTAAAACGGCCAGTGGCAAAAAAGGATTTGTTCTGGATAGACAAAAACTTTGCAGGCTACAACCTTCAGTAGCGACGTTATAGGAAGCCTAAAATAAAACTGCTTACTGTTAAATTGCGACTATTTCAGGTGGAATTTCGAATTATGTGTTAGGATTTGTTCAGGATAGACAAAAACTTTGCAGGCTACACGATTCTCTCGTCTTTTCACTTGACGAAAAAGTCAGTTATTGTCACCTGACATTATCAATGTCATTCACGAATGGCTAATAAGCTGTTAAAATGGCCAGTGGCAAAAGCCATACAGTTCATAGATGCTATTTGTGGTGGAGGTAAACTTAATAAAAAAACGTTACTCAGTTTAACACAGTGCTTAATGGTGTCTAGCGACATATTCAAACTTGGCGTGATGTTAATGCGTGACAAAATGATCTAATGCTGAAATGCTATACCAACTCTTGGCAGATGTAGAGACCCGGGTTCGAATCCAGGGAGGGCAACAACAATCATCACTTTCTATTGCGGGCCACCTGAACTAGGCTTGCCTGGTTTCTTTTTTTTTAACCTTTTTAGTTTGGGTGTTCAATTTAGCAATCCTTCGGTTACTGGTGCGATGCTGGAAACACTAGGCTATCCTACTGCCCCCACTAGCAACCATTAATTTCTAACTATTTTTTGGCTGTATAATGCAAAATAAACAGTGAGAATGATGAGCTAATGTCTTCTAGAATCAGGGAAGTAGTCTATAACCGAATACAATAAATAAGCAAACATCAAAGTGTTTCTCATGAAGTTCCCACATAGAAACACATACAGTAAATATAGCAAGCTTGCAAACACATTAAACTGCTATTTACGTATATGCTGGGTCTTTAGGGTGTAGTACTGAATCAAGTAGTCTGATTAATTTGCTGAGCATTTCCAGGGCCTGTAAACCCAATGTAATGCTAGACCTATCTTCATCTTAGCAGCATTACTATGGAATGTAATCTGTACAGTGATAACAGTGGGGGAAGGAAAAGGAGAGGTGTTCCATTACTCATAGGTCTGTCTCATGTAGGCCATCGCTTACACAATCTCTTGAAGCTTTAATGAAAAGACGTGATCCCTGATGTGTTTTGACTGGCTCAAATTCTAGTATTATGCTGGAAAACCAACTTCATGTGAGGTTTTAGAAATCTGTTCTATTTAAATTAACATTCTGTGGCGTAATTAATTTTTTGCAGAATACAATAATTCAGTTCAATTAATATTTCATATAATTCTCCAATATGCTTAGTAGAAAAATAAATATTGATCACGTTGTGAAGCACAGACTAGTATATTGTTTGCTGCTGGCCATTCAAGATCATGTATTGTTTCAGACTCAACATATTGGACAAAAACGGACAAAAAATATATGGGAATGTCAACACAATTACATTGGCAAATGTTGGGATGATAATAAATAATTAAAAACATTGCCAGCTGATCTAATTTTGGAGCAAACTAACTGCCTCGCCAGCTAAAAACCCAAAGCCTAAAAAGTAAGGAGGATGTCATGTCGGTGGGGAACTTTTTTCTTCCTATTTAAATTTTCTGTGGATAAAAGCTGTTAAAGCTGCCTCTACGCGAGTTGGAATTAAATGTGATTGACTTTACAGGGTTCAACATTAACGATGGCCCACTGGCCCGGGGCCAGTAAGACCTAACATCAGGCCAGTTGACAAAGACAGTCAATGGCCCATTTGAGCCAATGCTCAATTTCCCCATTCAAATTCATAGTATCGCATTAAAACGTTTGCTTGTCATCTTTGTCACTCTTCCCACTTCGATTTTCGCTTATTCTTGCATTAAAATTTGTCTGTGGTGCTTCCTCTCCCCCCTCGGTGTGGTACAGTACTGGTGTTGACATTTTGACCAATAATATTCAATGCCTCGTCTGTTTTGACCAGTTATAGTTTAGTGTTCCACAAATAAGCTTACTTACTATGCCCACAGTGATTAGCTGATAGGGGAGGGGTCTCTGTCAGTGAATTCATCATAGCAATAATGTAGAATAATGTGTCATGTTGCCATATGGAAATAAAAATATTAAAATTAAAATGTAGGCTAAGTGTCACTGATTAAAAATGAAACCAAGAATGATATACTGACTAGTCAAGATATGTTCTGCTAATTGTCAGTCTCTTACATGTCTGGCAGCTCGTAAAGAAATGTGCATTAATCTTTTGATGGTGCAATAATTTGTGCAACTATATGGCACCCCACCACTAACTACACCGGGTAGTCGAGCTATGGCCATGAAGTTGGCTTTGTTTCTTTGTAGTTGGCAAATATCACAAGGATATGTTTTGTCGCACGATATTGGGTCTAGGGAGGGCATTTATTGTTTGATGTAATATTCTACTGACAGATGACTGAGATATACGTTTTTCGTCTGCGCTGCATAGCTGCATTTTCCATGTGGCCAAGTAGTGTAGAGTTGTCACAACCTTGATGTCCGATGTTATTGGGTTGTTTCTGTTTGTTGGTGAAGTGGCAGCATCCCTGACAAACTTACATAATTTGTTGCCTAATAAACTGCATATTTCCCCAAGTTGTAATAGGAGGTTCACGCAACATGCTTGCTAACCACGCAAAGGCAGTTGACACTGTGAGCTGTCATTCTATGACAAGCTCTTGAGCTTGCACTGGAATGGTTTTGGTCCTACAGTCACTGATCACTATCAATCTGCCTTAGTATGTCACACTGTTGGGGTTCAACACAAAGTCTGAAAGCCAGAAACATGTTTAAGGAACCAAAAATCTCTGGGCTTGTGTTTAAGTATTCTTGGACTTTTGTGAATGGCCAACTTTTTTTTACACCTCCCATTTTGGCCTGGGTGCGTAATATGTTGTTTATATGTGTGTAATCTATAAGTGGAATTACTATATCTCAGTAAACTATGAAATTGGAGCGAATGCGAGTGGTTTTGATAACACATATCGGCACATTCACTACAAACGTGACAATTAAGCATTATTTTCAGGGACGCGTTTTGGCTCTACAGCGGAACTTTTACAATCACTGGCCAAAAATCCCAGAATGCATCTTTAATGCAAAAAAGAACTGAAAACGCAGGTGTGGGCCTATTCACTGTGACATTTGATTTGGTTTTCAAAGTTTTTTCTAAAATAGACTCTACAGTTAGCGGAAACATCTTATTCCTGCTTCAAAAATCTCTCTTTCTCTCTGCCTGTCTCTGCGGCAGTGGGGTGAGAGTGTGGCAGCTGGTGTGTGCTAGAAGTTTGCACAACAAGATCTCTCTAATTTACTGTCATATCTGAATTTTATAATTGGGAAAATGTGAGAAGTGCTGATAAATGTTGGTTTTTGACCCAAACGTCTACAGATGAAGTATTAAGTTAAGACATGATCATCATCTGTAAACCCGAAACCAAAAAAAAAAAAAAACTAGTGCAGCTGCGGTATTATGATCACAACAGAAATAACATGATTTGACGGCTTGTTCCTAGCACATACTCTTCCTTTTGTCTAATGTTAATGCTAAAAATAATTTATTGAAATAAATTCTATTCATGAAAAATAAATCAGATGTTCAGAAGGAGAGAACAGGAAGCATTGGTTTTAATACTGTTACAATGAACAATGTATATTAATAAAATTAGATCAAGAATGCATAGTTAATTAGATGCGTGAATTAGGTTTTTAGCTTCGATCATACTGATTGTAAATGATTTAGGGGGATGATGGCCCATATTTTCTGATGATAATCAATATCATGAAATTTGAAAATGTGGATGTCTACGAATAAAAATTAAGGACAATTACACAAAACATTCTTTAAATTAATTTGTCATTTAACTTATAAAAGCAGGAAGTGTGATTTAACAGTTTATTTAATTAACTCACATTTGATAAACTGGGCAAAATTAACTGGGCATTTCAACTTGCACACACAGTTAAGGTAAGTGCATCATAATTTTTTTTTGTGTGCATATCTTTCACTAAGAATCCACAGCAAATAAAAACAAATTGGTCCAGTCAAAGCTAGGGCTGCCGCAATTATTACATCATTTCCTGATCGCGATTATTTCAGCCAGATCATACCACGCTAATTATATCAGTTTCCATCCATTATGATGTCTAGCACATGGGTGCAGAAGAGCGTTTGACAGCTCTGTGAGAAGTTATAGGCGCAGGTCATTTACTGAAACTTATTTGCTTCTTAATTTCAGTATCTTTAAATCTGTCCTTGTACATGTTTAACTGACTTAATTGAGTGTTAAAACATGTTTTGCTACGTGAGGAAGGCTGTTTCAAATAACTAGGATATAATATTAGCAGCAGAGCGAGAGGTGAAACATCATGATGTGCAGGAAAATGTAATTGTCATTGTTTTGCAGTTGTGTTCTGTGAAGAGCAATCGTTAACAACAATGATTTAGTGGTAGTTCCAAAGTCAAGTCAATTTGTTTATAAAGCACATTTAAAAACAACTAATGCTTTACAAAGTGCTGTACAAAGTTATGCAATCTATGAAATACATCAGTAAATAGAAACAAGAAACAAATAAGACAGTTATGCACGAATGTCTCTAAACGTGACTCAAACGCCAAAGAAAAAAAATAAGTTAATAAGACGAGACTTAAATGTCTTGGTGGTGGGGGATGACCTGGTAATAATGGGCAGTTTATTCCACAGTCTAGAGGCCACAACCGAAAAGGCACGATCAACTTTTGTTTTCATCAGAGACTGTGGAATGGCTAAAAGGAAGAGATTTGATGATCTAAGGGGCCTGGAAGAGTGATACAGCGTAAGGAGATCTGAAATAAACAATGGAGCCAATCCATGTAATGCCTTAAAAACAAGTAACAGCACCTTAAAATCAATTCTATATTTGACTGGTAACCAGTGGAGAGGCCAATATCGGGGAGAGACGGTCCCTCTTCCTGGTACCAGTCAACAATCTAGCAGCCGCATTCTGGACAAGCTGCAAGCGTGATAATGATGAGTGACAAATTCCAGAGTACAAATATTGCAATAATCAATTTGAGACGATATAAGCGCATGTATAACAATCTCCAAGTCCTTAAGAGAGAGGAAGGATTTTAGTTTTGCAGTAGTCCTCAGATGAAAAAAGCTACCTTTGACAACAGAATTAATGTGATCACTGCCGAAGAGGAAATATTTCCAATATTAACAGAAAAGGTTATTTTCAAATAAGAATTGAACCACTATAGAGCAACACCTTGGATACCAAGCAAGAGCAAAATAGCACAATTTCCAAAATCACAGAACAGCAACAAATCATTCAGTACCTTAAGAAGTGCTGTTTCTGTGCTATGGTGTACTCTGAAACCTGACTGAAAGTTGTCCAACACATTATTTTCACTTAAAAAAGAAGAGACCTGAGATAGAACAACCTTTTCCAGTATTTTGGACATAAATAATGTTTTAGAAATGGGCCTAAAACTGTTACAATTTGTAGGGTCTAAATTGGGTTTTTTAATAAGGCTGAACCACAACATGTTTAAAACTGGATGTAACAGTGCCAGTTATAAGAGAGCTATTTATTTGCAGACAAAAAGCTTGGACCAGCAGTGTCTAACATCTCCTTCAAAAGACGTGGGGAAACTATGTCTGTAGGGGAAAAGGTAGGCTTTGTGTGAGACTATATCCTTCAATGTTGAGTGGGCCACAGGCTCAAAGCAATTGAGAGAAGCAGGGCAAGGATTAAATCAGAAGGGTCATGATTAGTAGGTGAGATACAAGATCTAATAATATCAACCTTGTTAATAAAGAAACTCAAAAACATTTCCAGAATTTCAAAAGTAACATCAGGGAGTACAGTAACATGGTTTAGTGCATTGTTTATTGCACTAAACAAGGTTTTGGGGCTGTGGGCATTTTTAGGTATAATATCTGGAAAATTATTTGCTTTAGATGCTTTGACAAGACGTTGGTAGGATGCTAGGCAATCTCTCAATATTTCATAGGACACTTGCAGCTTATCTTTTTTCCATTTCCCCTCTGCTTTCTTACACTCTTGTCAGCAAGGGCACGAGTCTCCCTGTTAAGCCAGGGTTGAGCCTTCACTTTGGGTCGCTTGAGTTTGAGTGGAGCTACAGTATCAAGAATGTCTGTAATGGTGGTATTAAACAGAGTCACTATCTCTTGTGTACCCAGAGAGGAGGAGGTTGTCACTGTAAGGCTAGTAAATGGAGAAGCTTTGAAGGCATCAGAAAATTGCCTAGCAGTGGAGTGATTAAGTGCCCGAGTGTAGTGATCTGGCATACGAAGTTTAGGTAATGGACAAGAGAGTGATGGATTAAAAATCACAAAGCCAAACACAACTGCACCGCCCTGGTCGCATTGTGGTTTTAAGCTAAATGAAAGAGGTGAGCCCAATAATTTCGAGAAGGCAAATTGCCTGATTTGCACCACATTTGATCTGGCGCTCAAATGTCATAATTGTGACAGCCATAGTCAAGGTTATTTATGACCATTCCAGCATCTCATGGCTAAAATAATCTATAATACAAATGTATTTCCATTTTCTGTGTGCAGGAATTTATTTTCCTAAGTTGACATGACGCTGCTACAACTCAGACAGAAAAGAAATTCTAAATAAGCCAGTTGGCTACTTTAGCTGTCTTTCAAGACGCGGGAGGATTGTAACTGTTGATGGCTTCGCTTATCACTTTCAGTGACCTGCTGCAGTCTTCTTTGCGACACATTTTTCAAACATGTTTTAGTCAGTTAGCAGACTTTTTTCCAGAGTGATTTAATACAAAATTTGCGTCATGCTAACTAGCGATATCTTCAATAGCGATGACGCTTTACAAAGTCAAACACAAATGTCCAACAACTGCATGCGTGAACATCACGCACACTATATATGAGCAATTTTACTCAAATGTTATTGAGGTTCTTCTGAGAACTATGTGGATCATTATTACGTGTCATCTTATCTAACTATCAACAGTTTACATATACAGTTGTAGCTGATCAGACCAGCAGACCCTAGTTAGTAGCTTTCTATAATGTACACAGTTAATAAAATGGTTTGTTGCCTAAATGGCAGAGATAGATTCAAGACCCAAACCCTGGAGACCCAGACCAAGACCCAGCGGGTCAAGTCCATGACAAGACCAAGACCAGTTTGAACACAAAAAAACAAGACCCTGACCGTCCAATGTTTCCCAAACATAAAGCAATATGAAAAAATTATTATAAAGAAATAAATGATTTTATTTTGTAGGTCACAATAATTGTGAGTACCCGAATGGTTCTCATACAGCACAGTGTGAGAAAATTACATTCAAAGCAAATCCGTTATGTGAAGTACCATGAGGTTATTTAACAATTTCCTATCAAAAAATGTTTTTTGACTGCAATGCCAGTCAAAAATCACAAAAAAAATGATAGTCCAAAAATAATGCCATTTAAAATCACTTTACTGAACAGTACAACCAGGTATAGAGATTTGACAGATATGGTGTCAAGACCACAACACTGGAGACCCAGACTAAGACCCAAACCTTGGAGACCCAGACCAAGACCCAAACCCTGGAGACCAAGACCACAAGACCAAGACTACATCTCTGCTAAATGGTGAATGTTCAAACAATAACCTAGTTAGTTAGCCCCTCTATTGAGTGAATAGCTAGCTTACTTATTGCATGCATGCCTGGGCACGTCATTAGTAAAAAAAATGCAACTAATATTTGTGAAAGGAGTTACATTTTGGTCATTGTGGCAACTCATTAGTTTTTCAATACAGTAATCCCACCTTCCTGCGGGAGATTAGAGCAGCAGCATGCACACGTCCTGATGGATATTTCTGGTGGCGGTAGCAACATTTTTCAGTCAACACTAGAGGGTGCACTTGGGTTTCTTATGTAGTCGGACTATCGGAGAGTGGCCGATAGAACACAGCAGATAGCGGATTGACTAGAAAGGCCCTATCGGGACTGATATATCGGATCTCCGTAGCATGACTCAACCTCATCACTTTACCAATACAACTATTATGTTTCATCGTCACTGCCCAGTAGCCCACTAGCTACTAAGCTCCTTTCTCCAACCACTGTGCCATGATTGAGCAGCAGAAAACTATACCTTGAATTATCAGGCAAATAACATACTACTGATTTAACACAATGAGTACTATGTGAGTCCATGATGAGTCTATGATGACAAGTAGGTTTGTTTTTGTAGAATGCTGCTAAAACCTATTAAAAAGCAACTTTTTTGCAGGGTCTGCATTTTGAAAATACTAATTGTTCAACAGTAACGTGACCCCTAACTGGCATTTCACTTTTATGCTGACAACACTGAGCTGTATTTCGCCACAAAGCAGATGCTGATGGATCCACTGCTGGTCAGTGTGAAGGCCGCTGCGTTTCATGCAGTTAAAAAGAATGGGGTCACCTGTATCGGTACTTGCATTATTACTAACACAGTTGGCAGCTATTATATCTATTGATATGATCGAGGTCCTCTCTTCAGTAAGTTTAGCGAAGTGGCTATGACATTGGACAGTCAGCTCTTGTTTAAAAATAATAATAATTTGAAGAATATTGCTAGGTTACGACCTATTTTGTCACAGCCTGCACCTGAGGTACTCATACATTCATTTATTCCGTTTGGACTATTGCAATACCCTTTTTGTTGCTGCATCTGTCATATAACTAAGAACTTTACATTTTGTCCGAAAAGTCCTTCCTCACACCTCCTTTGTGAACACATCACTCCAGTGCTGTTCAACCTCTACCGTCTCCCAATTCATATGCGCTGACTTTAAATCCTGGATCACACCTAACCAGCTAGGCTATCTGCGGACCAGAGTGTGCCCAATTATCTGCCCCACATGCACCCTTTGCTCCTGTGGGTCCCTTTCCCTTCAGCAGCCCCACAGCAGACTAAAACTATTGGTGACAGGGCTTTCTTTCAGTTGTGTGGCCCATTGGCTATGAAACACACTTCTAGTCACTGTGTGGGCTCCAGAGTCTCTAAGCGTGTTTAGCACACAGCCAAACACTGAGCTGTTCAGAAAAGCTCAGTTCTCTCTTGGCCAACATATTTGATAAGACCTATGTACTGTAAAGCCTAGCCTTGACGGTCTGTTTACAATGTCCTGCAATTATGAGCCATTGGTGTGAGAAAAGCATGTTGTAAATTCAATTCATTATTATTGTTCGTAATAAATACTAACAATTAGTTTTGGTTTTGTATTCATAATTCATTTAGTGTTTTGGTTTTATATTTATAATTAATGTGAAAAATAATATTTGTACTTTTTCACATTGACATTATGAACTTCTGGTGTGGAAAAAATGGCAAAAATTCCAGTTGTGGTGAATACTTTTGGAAGGTTCTGTACCATCTGCTCAGATGCCTCTAAACTCATTGGATGACACTTTATCATACAGCAGGACAATGACCTGAAACACCATAGTAATCAATTCGTTTTTTCAGTGCTGAAAAAGTGGAAAGTTCTTGACTGGCCAAGTCAATCACCCAATGTGAACCCAGTTGAACATGCCTTGCACGTGCTGAAAACAAATCAAAAAAGCCCTTCAAAACTGAAGGAACTCAAGACGGCTGCAGTAAAGGTCTTGCAGATTGTCACCAGAAAATATCTGCTTATGTTTATGGGTCAGAGGCTTCAGGCAATCACTGCATACAAAGTGTAAAGGACAAAGTACTAAACATGACTACTTTATTGTACATAATGTTAATCTATACAAATACTAAAGTATTCAGGATTGAGCAAGCAGTATGATAATAGGACTGACTTGGTAAGATGTGCTTGGTGGAAATGTGTCCATCTTGGACCATCCTGAACCTGCTGCAGAGCTGTTGTTTGTTTATGGCAAGGTCATAATTGGGGACATTAGGACGCTATGCATTTAATTTAGAACAATTTTCAGATTTTATTTTTCAATTTTACATTGTGGACTTTTTTGTGTTGCAGTGGCACAAACTCCTAAGTCCATTTTGATTTCATGTTGCAACACAAAATGTGTTAAAGTCCAAGGGGGTGAATAATCTTGAGAGGCACTGTAAGTTTTTAATACATTTCATAATTCATACCGCAGCTAATGTCAACAGTCACATCATCAGTGAAGACAAGTGAGCCAGTTCCAGTTGTCGCCATAAATGACCAAGCCATTACATTACCTTAGTAGTGGTTTGCATGTTGTAGTTTACCCTCTGTTCTGTTCTGCTGTTGTTCTCTTCTAATTATGGTTGTCTTTGACATGTGTGGTGCCTGAGCAAGTTCCTGATCTGTTGCTGAGTGCACCAGATCTTCTTTCTTCCTAATGTTCCAAACAGTTGATTTTTATAGACACAATGTTTTTCCTATGTCTGATCATTTTAATCAGATTTATCTGCATCTTGATGGCCTGTAGGGCTCACAAAATGTTCCTAAAACTAAAATGTTCCTAAAATTTTGGAATATTGCTCACATAAAAAAAAAATGTATTTTGAATATTATTCAACTGTCTACGTAAGTTGTATGTATGAAAGATGTATTTCAAAATGTGTTTAGTGCCCACTGAGTTCAGTAGAGGGCAATAAACGTCCGGTGGACTTCGAAAATTGCTTTAACATTGTAGCACCTATTAGAAAAATTATATTTAGGACTGAACGTTTAAAATATACCTTATATGGTGGCATTCTGTCGTTCTATAAGCTGTAAAAAAATGGGCTGTACATAAAATTACAATTGTCTGAACAAATTACATTTTCTATGTGCATTTTAATCATTGCCCCATGAGCTGGCCTGGCTTACCTCTTAACAAAATTGTCTTTATATTTGTTATTTGAGATTACAGAATTACAGAAATAATATATCAACTTGTTCAATGCTAAGTGCTGTTCATTTCATATTTACAATGTGTGTAGCTGTGGAAAATAGTATTCTGTCAGACATGGATGTTTGGGACTGAAACTGTTTTCTATACAAACCAATGTGGCCTTATTGTCTATGACCCCATCCATAAAGAAACCTACTGATTTAATAGATGGTGCTTTGCTGCTGTTTCATTTCAAAAGAGGCTTCCGCTGTTCAAACAAAGCATTCATCGGCTCTTGTTGCACATAGACACATTTCTTAATGCATATTGACACCATCCTATCTGCGTTAATGTCAACTCTAGCTCTGTGCAGTAGAAACTGTGAATATTTGTTTTTCTGGGATACAGTCATCTTACCCAAAGGAAACTGGAGGTTGCAGCTTCCGCTTAGACATTTATTTTCACGGCCGCTACGTTAGGTTAGTTTTTCTGTGATTCTGCCTTCTGAAGTATTGAGTAACCTTCTGACTGTACACTAAAGGTTGAGTGTGATTAATTGCATAGGTTTTTTTTTAACGGTTATGCTTTTATTTTAATCAGAAATGCATTTCTTCTTTTGTCCTCAGATTGAAGAGGGGATACTGTCAGATATCTGAATGACACTCGTGCACATGGTAAGCACATTAAGCTCACTTTATTTCCCAGCAGATATCTGAGATATCTTTAGAGAGCTTGTGAGTCTAAAATTCAAACGAGGATATTCAAAAAGAGGATATTTGTTATTGTGCACACAAAATCCAAGTAAGATTTTGCTTTTACTTCTGTCCCAAACCCAATGCAAACAGTGATGGGAGCTGCCATGATTAGCACCCAGGATGCATTAGGGTTAACTGCCTTGCTCAAGGACAGAATCAAAAGTTTCAGTATGTGAACAGTATAGCATTGTCATCCTGGAAGAAACCACCACCCTGGCATTTCAAAACATGAATCTAAGCATGATGTGATGTTATTTGCTTCATTAACTCTGGAACCACACTTATCCCTCATTTAGGCTACTCAAGTGTTTTTGTGTTTTTTGTGGTAATTAACTATATGGTTGACTGAAATGCCTCTTGAGATTTGGCAACGTAGACTAGTGAAATATAGTATGCAGTCAAATATAGACCTTAAGGATAATAAGGAACATGGTTTTATTAGGAACTTTTTATTGCATGTTTTTGGATGTTGTGGTTGTCCTTTGCATGGCATCACCCACTATCAAAGTTGCTTTAGACACTTGTATTTTGACTGAGAAATGGTGGCAATAGGCTTGGTGATCCTTCCTTGGCTTATAGCAATTGGCACACTTTTCCAACCCCACAGAATGTTCACTGTAACCTCTGCTCGTTAGTGGTTTAAATATGCTGCTTCATAAACCTGTTTCATAATGCTGTTTAACCTAATTTCAAATTCATTTAAACTTGGGGGCCAGTGTTGTTGCTTTAGTAGTAATGTTATACAACACAACATTTTCTGAGCATGGTCACAGTTCTTTGTGGTGTAGGCAAATTTGTTAGAGATGTACAATATTTTACAGCCAATACTTCATTTTACTGGGGTAGTTCAGGTAATATATTTAGCCTAAGTGCAAATCACCACACTAATTGTAATCTCATCCTTAACTGCCATGTTGGGCATTCATATTTATGGGAGAGTAAACGCCTCTCCATAGTCCTGTCGAAATCAACATCTTTGTGTTTTGTGAGAAATGTCAGAGATTGGCAAGTGCTGTTTGCAGTTTGAGCAAGAAAGCAGTAATTTATTTGGAAAGGAATGTGTTTTGTGCCAAGAATATACTGTGGCCCACTGAAAGAGTTTTACCCTGTACTGCATTTGAGATTTCTATCTACAGCTGAACCAATGAGAGTTCCATGCTCATCAATAGCTTAGAAACAAATCTCAAAATGCGTAACGGGGGGAATTAAGGCATCTTTAATATCGTTCAGCTAAGAGAGAAGGCTAATATGATTCCCAAAATTATTTTTGCATTCAAAACTACTATCTCAAATCTAAAGCTCCAGTATACATTATGACATATCATGACATACATGTGTCAGGCCTGTACAGTGGTTGAAGTGCTTACTCTTACATTGTCTTTGATCTGCAGATGTTTTTACTAAGTTCCCTTTACTAGGCCTATATGGCTGTGTTTACAGGCCTAAATGGCTGCATTTACTTTCCAGTGTCATACCCAATGGCTGTGTTTGTTAAATAAAACATTTACTGGCATTTCGACCAAAAATCATCAGCCCTGAAAAAGATCTATTGTGAATTGTTAACATTCAAATATGTCAGAATAGTGTAAATACATTCTGTATGTTGCTGATTACTATCAACCCAGTTCTATATGTTACCTGTCTCCTACGCAAGAAAACAATTTGAATTGGGCAGTCTGTATGAAACTTTAGCAGTCTATGTTACATTCCCTTACTCAGTTGTTGCATGCTCCAACCATTGGTTGCATCCCATGTCATCAACTCATCAACAGACCCATCGGCTGACAGATTGCTAAAACATATGATGTGGTTAGCTAATGGGTAGAGCATTTATCCTGACATGTTAACATCTGTCTGGCTTCTGAAGCATCTGCCCAAGAACTGCCCTCTTTCAAATTCACTCTTCTGGAGACATTCTAGGTAAATTATTGGCAAATGGGCCTGCCCATCGTTTTAAAAATGTACCTTTGAATTATCAAAAGTTAATTCCAAGCCCGATTTCTGTTGTGTACATTATAAGTCAAAAATCTTGGGACTGAAATGTATTAGGCGAGCTGCTTGCTAAAGATGCAAAACGATTGTTCCAAAGAGAGTGACTATCTCTCCTCAGCAGAACACTGTAGGCCAGACATCATGTTATGTTCCTGAATATCCAACATTGCCTCATAACCTTTTTACATAGAAATGTGCTAATTTTGTCTTGCAGGTGCTGAGGCTGGTGGACGGTACCCTTTCAAAACACATTTGTTGTGAAAACAGACTCACTACTGTGGTAAGTAGCATGTAGAAAGCACAGATGAATTTGTTAATAGTCTGCATTTTTGACTAAGTGCTATAATGCTCTATGTATCTAAACTCTGTGAGCATGGAAATCTTCGTTGTATTGTGGCCTAGTTAGGGAAGGAAAAGGTCTAAAAGCAGGGTCACTGCAACAGGCAGTGCTGCTCAGCAATGACTAGCATTGCAGTGATAGCGTGCAAGATGTAGAAAGGCTGTAATGACACTTCTGCATAACTCACTCAGGCAGGTCAGGTTTCCTACTTTAGACATCCCTGCATTGAAGAGGCGGTGTTCCTCTGAAAAACGCTCTTTTAGGGATAATATAGATTGAATTAAAAAAAATCTCACAGGTCTACATTTGGGATTTGTATGTTGATGTGGTAGCAATGTCTTCTGAATGTTTTTATCTCCTCCTGACTAGGATTTAGAGGCTGGCATGTACAGTTATTGGCTGTAAAATATGATTCAAGGTGAATCCCTGTAGTTGATGAGTAAGCTCTGCATCAAAAGGTGGATCATTTTGTGAGTGGACCTATTCTAATTAGTTAGGCCTGTTTATGCACTCCAATCTGCTAATTTGTAACAGAGATATTTATTAGAATGGATGTGTAAAGTGAAAGTGGAAGTATGAAATAATAAATACTGCAAAGCTGGTTCAGAAAGTGAACCAGAGCGTGCATCCGGTGATGACCTCACTTGATATTGAACCTCACATTGCGGTCTCTTTTATTTGACCATTTCCGCACACACACACCTTTCTGACGGTTGTCATGCATAGACTATGTGTTGAGTTTTCTTGCTGATAATTTCTTGCTAAAAATTTCAGTAATGCCGGTCTGATTTTGCTCGCCCACCCTCAACCTCAGCCCTCACCTGTTAAGGCTCTGATTTCTGATTTGTTTCAGTCAGGTTAATGATTTAGCATACTGAGCTATAATTATTTTATTGTCTCAATGACAAATGCTTGCTCTGCAATGAGATCCCTCTGAAAGAGCAATACCTAATAGAACACAACACATTGACATTTACAATTTGTAAGTGTTGCGGAACGGCAAGATAATTGATTATTTAAAATATGAACAACATGTTTGCCCATCTGGCCAGATAGGCAAAGAATATGTAAGAACGGGACTAGCCTATACTGTTCAAACTTTTCTCAATGCACCATTTTCAAGGCATCTTTGCAGTTAACATACATTCTGTTGTGTTTTTGCGCATTAGCCCAGTACATAATCTTTCCAATGGTGCATATTCACAGTGTCAACACCCAGAGATAACCATAAAGTTGTCTTGTTATTACTAGACTGATTTCCAATGCACCATTTTGGAAGAGATGCCATTGATGACGTTTTGTCAGAAGGGACATGGCACAAAACAAATTTCAAGGTGTTGGAAAACTAATCAAAACCAAAGTATTTACGTATTTTAGCTAACTAGCTAAGTATTTACTTCTAACTACCATGCTGTGGCGAAAATATGTCGAAGTAATACAGTCTGCCAACAAAGACTGTTAAAGTTCATAAAAAAACTAAAACACGTTCTTAGTTAAGCATTGTCTTTAGCCATCCACTAGTAGGAGTGGGGAATAAAGTACAATGACATCTGTCACGATTCCAGATCGATTTTAAAAAAAATTTTTATTTAAATATTTGAGTCAACTAGTAAACAAAATGACTGTCAATGCTTAATGACGCAACAGAAGTGAGTCCTCTACTCACACACCTGCATGCATGGTGGAGGCTGCTATAGTACAAATTAGACCAGCCCCGTTTCACTGAAAGCAAGCATGTTGACACAATTTGGCTGTCATGAAATTCAAGGCAGAATGTAATCGAGAACAATCAGCAAACTATATTATAAACTTCCCCACAACTTGGTGCATACAAAGAAAATAGCTAAGTTGTGATAGATTTGCTTCATCTCAAAAGACCTGCGCTCTTACAATTTTGTTGAAAATTTCTGCTTTTGTTACATGGTGCAAGCAATGGAGACCAGGCATATTTGATGTTGACTCTTGACATTAAATTTAATTTAACTTTATTTGTAAGAGCTCTTCAGTCATGTTCTGCGCATCATGTATGCTATTGTGGAGATCACGCAGATTAATTACCATTAGCTCGCATGCGAACAAATAGCGTAATAGGAAAATGTCAGAGGAAATATTGTTGCTTTCAGTTGGTTGGTTAATAACTTAGACTCATTGTCGGCCACGACCCAATTTATCGGATGCTTTACTTTTTTCTTTTCATTTATAAAAGTTTATTCAAAAGGAGTGAAACATGAAGAAGAAAAAATGAAAATGTATTTCTCAATTCCATTTGGGAAATAAAGTCAAAAATAAATAAAAAATTGAAAAAAACCTACAAAAATGACAAAAATCTAAGAAACAACAAGAAAATAATGGAAAACATCATATCACTTGTTTCAAGAGTTACAAATAGAGCGACATCAGGGGTTAGAAGTACTTAAGTTATTATAGTGTTGCAAAAATTTAATATTCTCTTTGTCGTTAACCAATTCTAAGGATTTCAATAGATATTCATGTTCAGTTAAAAAATCATTGCATTTGGGTACAGATTTCAAATATTTGTGGTTACGTATCAAAAATTTCCCAGATAGAATAAAAAGGTTAACGACTGAATCAATAGCTTTGTTTCCATCCAAATAATAGCATATAACATTTCAATGTAAATATAGTCAGCTTTTTAGTGTGATATACAATATAGTTACTTAAAAAATATGAATAATAGTTTTTTTTTGTCACAGAAAGTACATTTATCTTCTAAATTCATGAATTTTGAATTTACTATACTATATTTGAAATACACAATCTTCCAATCTATTTCAGGAATATGTGCAGTCCAGAAGAATTTCTGTCCAGGAGAAATGTTGTTCTTGGAATGAAATAGATTCCTAATGAATTTATTGTTGCATTTTTTATCCTATAAGAGGCACCCTTCTAGTAACAGTTATGTATCCATCTTTTGTCCATGCTAAGTGGGCTTGTTCATGAAATTTAGATAGTTTGATGTGTAATTTTGCCAGAGAGTAGTTGCATTTCATTAAAAATTGAAGACCATCTATTTCTTAAAAATAAAACATGGAATGAAGTACCAAATAGAATAGAGTTAATTATACATTTTTTCAACCAGTTCACATTAAAAGTGTTATTATTGTAATTGAAGTCTATTACCTCAATCCCACCATCAGCTCTTTGGTTAGACACAACAGCTTAAGTTTGTGTTGTTTGTTTTTCCAAATAATGTTTAGGAAAGATTTGTTGATATCTTTGCTTGTCTGAGCAGCTACAGATAGGGATAGAGCAGGGTAAATTAAACGTGACAGACCCTCTGTTTTGAACAATAAAACCCTTCCAAATAAGATCGCGTTGGAGCCAATTATTAAAGATTAATCTAGTTTATAATAGTCTTTGATGAAAATTAAGATGTTGACGGGCAGTAGGATTTTTTTGTAAAATGTACACCTGGATATTTAACTGTTTACCAGTGAAATTTTCTCAATATAATGGATATTTGAATTACACAGGGACGATATTCCACATTTCTTTAAGTTCCAAACCAGAGGCTGCGGAAAACACTTTAATGTTATTAAGAGCAAAACATCTTGATACTTGTTTTTGCTGGACCGCGTAAGCAGAGCCGGCCAAGAAGAGCGAATTTCTCTGACTGACTGACTGACCGACCGACCCTTGTTAAATAGCGTAGTGGTTAGCAATGCGGACCTGCAACCAATAGGTCCCACGTTCGAATCTCGTCACAGTCAAAGCAAATTATGCATTAGGATTTGTACCGGATAGCTAAAAACTTTGCTGGCTACAACCTTCAGTAGCTGTGTTATATAAAGCCTAAAATAAAACTGTTCATGGTTATGTTGGGACTATTTCTGGTGGATTTTCGAAGTATGCATCCGTGCGTGCTTTTTGGGTCAGGATATACAAAAACTTCGCTGGCTACAACCTTCAGTAGCTACGTTATAGTAAGCCTAAAATAAAACTGTTTATATTGCGACTATATATTTCTGTTGGGTTTTCGAAGGTCGCATCTGTGCATGATTTTAACCCCTTGGGCAGTAAAAGATTAGGGGTTTCCACGATTCTCCCGTCCTTTCACTTGATGAAAAAGTCAGTTATCGTCACCTATATTGATAGTTATTCTATCAATGTAATTCACAAATGAAAGAAAAAAGAACGTTTTTGTGCCATGAAATAGCTTTGGCTGTGTTTGAGTAGTTTGAGTAGTAAGTTAGATACTAGTAAGCCTATTACTGGCTAATAAGCTGTTTAAACGACCAGTGGCAAAAGCCATATTTTTCATGAATGCTATTTGTGGCGGAGGTCAACTTAAGAAACGTTAGTCAGTTTAACACAATGCCTAATGGTGTCTAGTGAAATATTCAAACTTGGCGTGATGTTAATGCATGACAAAATTATCTAATGTCGTGGTGGTTAAAGAGTGGTTAAAGACACAGCCACTCACATGGGAGACCTGGGTTCGAATCCAGTGAGGGCAACAACATTTATCACTTTTAATTGCGGGCCCACTGAACTAGGCTTGCCTGGTTCCTTTTCTGGTTTAGAAACAATGTTGTCAATTGCTAGCTGAGATATTTTAATTTCTCCTCCGAATATAGAAGTATCTTTAAGTTCAGGGTTATGTAAAATGCTAATAGAGAGTAATTCAACAACTAGCAGGAATAGAAATGCTGAGATAGGGCAGCCTTGGCATACACTACGATAAATATTAAATCTTTTAGATGTGCTGCAATTAGTTATAATAGAACTATTAATATCTTTGTAGAACATATTGGTGAATCTGACAAAGCCAGCCCCATAACCAAAGGTAGACAAAGTTTCTATTAGGGTGCTTTTCCACTGCATGGTACCGGCTCAACTCAACTCGCCTCGACTCTACCCGCTTTAGGAGCTTTTCCACTGCATGGTAACAGCTCGACTCGACTCAGCTCGCCTTTTTTGCTTTTCCACTGGCCAAAAGTTCGGATAGTACCTGGTACCAGATACTTTTTTTAGTACCTGCTTCGTTGAGGTTCCAACCGAGCTGAGGCGATACCACAGAAGACTTCTGATTGGACAAGAGTGACTCCAGCGTGTCCAGTGTCAGAGAATGGTTAAGACGAGAACGGTGTCTCTTTGCGCGTCTGTGCCAGGAGTCCTTGCATTGAAATGGGTTAATTTCAGTGCCAGTGCATAGGACCAGACTCGTAATTTAAGCGATCATATTTTCCCAAAATTCCTCTTGGTTTGGACCTACACACTGGCGTTGAAATCAACTCGTTATCCCCGTGAGACCCACAAGACGCGCTGTTTTTGTAACCTACAAAAAGACCTCGTCGTTTTCCTCCTCTGGGTTTTTCTATAGACTAACTGGCATACATTGCACTGGTCAAAGTAGTAATGTCAAGCCAAACAGAAGCAGCCTACCAAGCTGTCTAACTATTTTTGCAGCCTGCAATGTATTGAGACCAAAGTTACTGCTCATGTGTGCTTCCTCGTTGCTACCAGTATAAACGCTGCCTTGTGTAGCCTACAGTAGACTACTCTTGAGTCAGTCGGCGTGATATTATAGCCGGCTATTAATAAAGCAATTATTTATACCTTTTAATTGAGATGGAGGGGTTATGTAGGATGTTTTAAATGTGTTGGCGTTGAAATGTTGGGTGTGTACACTTAAATCTAACAGAACATTGCAGTTACGTCATCTTTTATACCGCAGGGCGATAATTCTATTCTACTTTTTCACTGTTTTTCAAACAGGGTCTGTGACCATATCATGCAGATTTAGTTTACTTTTGATTTGCCACGTTCAAAGCTTCTCAATTTAAAAGAAAACTGATGGAGTTCATTCAATAGATTTTTCTGTTCACTGCAGGGTTTACGTTAGTTGGCAAATGCTGGCTTTTTGCCGGTATTAGGTGTACGATATCTCCATTGTTGTTCTCATGTGTCACATTGGTGGTGGAGTCATGGCAGTTTTCCTGTGATGTCACTATGGGCAGGTACAGGGTACTATCTGCAGTGGAAAACCATCCTAGGCGAGCCGTGTAGAGCCGAGTCGAGCTGGTACCATGCAATGGAAAAGCTCCCAAAGTGGGTAGAGGCGAGGCGAATAGAGTCGAGCCGGTACCATGCAGTGGAAAAGCGCCATTAGAAACTTGTGCTCAATTGTATCAAATGCTTTGCAGAAGTCAAGGAATAAAATAAGAGCTTCAGAATCAGTTGTGTCAGTGTAATAACTCTAGTATTAACGTAATGATACAGCTTATGTGGCGGCCATTCAGGAAACCAGTTTGGGTTTCATTGATAAGGTGTTTTAAATTTGTTTTTAGTCTCTTATCATATGCTAGAGCTATCAGTTTATAATATGTATTGAGAAGAATGTATCTATGTTGAGGGGATTTTTGTCAGGTTTTGGTATTAAAGAAATAACACCTTGTTTCATGGTAGTGGTCATCTCACCATTAGCTAGGCATTCTTGAAACATGTTGAATATAGGTTTCTCTAAAAGCTCCCAGAAGCGTAGATGGAATTCCACAGATAGACCATCTGATCCAGGAGCTTTATTTTTCTTCATAGATTTAACACTTGTCTATAGGTGGCATGAATAAGTTATCGAAAAACCGAGAGGAACCCAAAACTTGTCCAGCTCCAAGAGGAACCCAGGTCCCACTGCACCAGTGTAAGGTCTGATGGGTCTGAGGATTTCATCCCGGTACCTAACAGCAGTCAGGGTACCATTGGTAAATCCAGTTCCTTCATTGGCTAGCACGTGTAGGTCTGTGCGACTCTCGAAGGATATGTCTCCCCAGACCATCACTGACCCATTGCCAAACCAGTCGTACTGGATGATGTTGCAGGCAGCATAACGTTCACCACGGTGTCTCTAGACTCTTTCACGTCTGTCACATGTGCCAAGTGTGAACCTGCTCTCATCTGTGACGAGAACAGGGCGCCAGTGGTGGACATGCCAATTCTGGTGTTCTCTGGCAAATGTCAGTTGAGCTGCATGGTGCTGGGTCTTGAGCACAGGTCACACTAGAGGATGTCTGGCCCTCATGCCACCCTCATGGAGTCTGTTTCTGACAGTTTGGTCAGAAACATGCACACCAGTAGCCCACTAGAGGTCATTTTGTAGGGCTCTGGCAGTGCTCCTACTGTTCCTCCTTGCACAAAGGAGCAGATACCGGTCCTGCTGCTGGGTTGATGCCCTTCTACAGCCCAGCCCAGCCCAGCTCTCCTCGTGTAACGGCCCGTTTCCTGATATCTCCTCCATGCTCTTGTGACTGTACTGGGAGACACAGCAAACCTTCGTGCGACAGCACATGTGCCATCCTGAAGGAGCTGGACTACCTGCGCAACCTGAATGGGCTGCAGGTACCGCCTCATGCTACCAGTAGTGACACGGACACTAGCAAAATGCAAAACTATAGAAGAATCAGTCAGGAAGGATAAGGAGAGAGCAATTGTCTGTGGCCACCACCTGCAAAAAACATTCTTTTTTTAGGGGTTGTCTTGCTTTTGCCTCTCCAGTGCCCCTGATGTCATTTTCATTTGCACCAAAACAGGTGACATTGATTCACAATTGCTTATGCTTCCTAACTGTACAGATTGATATCCCTGAAGTTTAAGTGACTTGGAGTTATACTGTGATGTTTACGTGTTCCCTTAATTTTTTTGAGCAGTGTATTGTCAGGAACTGCATTAAAATCTCCAGCGAATAAAAGCAATGCATTGGGGTACTTATTTTGTAACTCAGCAATTTCCTAAATGCCACATGCTAACAAACAGTCCCTTGGCAGACTGAGACAGATGTGGCCAATAATGTGCATTGTTGCTACAACACCACACTGCAGTGTGCAGAGATACAGGCTGCAAAAACTGACTGTATCTGTTGAGTATGAAAACATTCTGTTGAGCATGGAAGCTGTAAGATGGAAAAACAATACCATTGACCAGTCTGTTAACAAGTGTTCCAGGATTCCCTGGCATAGTTTTAAGCTTATTCAGATAGGTTCAGTTCCTTGACAATTATGATAATCATGTAGTAAGGGTAGACTGTTTAAAAGGTGAGACGCAACGCTATTTCCATGTTGTAATCACATTGCCTTTAGTTCTTAATGTCTTATGGAGGATGTGTTTATTTGTAAACACTGTTCCATCCTTTTCCTTTCTGTGGAATGATAGCATCTAGACTGGATGTTAAGTTTTTAATGTGGGCTAGGTTTTTGGTGTAAGAATATTCATTGCAGTGTGAGCTGTCTGAAGTAGGCTACTAAATGTGTCTCAGAGAATCATGTCAAATTCTGATGTGTATTTGATCCAATCTGCCCTCAAGGAATTGCGAAATGTCATACCTCCACAGGATAACCTTTTTGTGACCTTAGTAAACCGCTATGGTGAAGCCTTCTGACTGCATTTTCTTTGAACTTGAAGCTGTGTGCAGGAGATTAACATAGGTTATCTGAGTATGTCAGTGCTAGCCCCACACTAGTAGATCTCCCTGACAAATGAAATGCCCTTGCTGTGTGACATTAAATGTATTCAGCCTCACTTTTCTACATTTTATGTTACAACATGAAATCAAAATTGATTTTTTGCCACTGATCACCACAATGTCCATTATGTCAAAGTAACAAATAACATTTGCAAATTGTTTTAAATTAATTACAAATACAGACAGAAATGAATTGAATGCATAAGTATTCACCTCCTTTGCAATGACCCACCTGAATGAGCTTTGGTGCAACCAATTGTCTTTAGAAGTAATGTAATTAATTGAAAGGAGTCTGAGGTGTTTCACATGATTTCATGTAAAATACACTTGTCTCTGGGAGGTTCCACATGATGTAGTCCCACAAGACTACATCATGAAGTGCCACAAGACTACATCATGAAGACGAAGGAACTCTAATGGTCCCAGGGAGTTGAGCAAAAGTGGAGGTGAGAAAAGGAACGAAACGCAAAGTTTATGGGCAACTTAGTTTAGTGACCAGCTATCTAAATCTGTAATAATCATTGTCCAATCAATGCCTCATTTCTGGAAATTAAATGAAAAAATAAAGCTAAAAATGTTTGCTTGCCAGATGCTTGGGGTGGACAACATTTCTATTTAGGGCTCCGGAAGACCTTCCAAAAGACAGAATGTCTTGGTATGCATGTGAGCTCAAATGATTTCTAGAAAAACAAATAATTTGTAAAGAACAAGCTGGGAGGCTGGGCTTTGTAATTTCATGAAGTTATGGTTTCATTAGGCAAATACTCAGTAGTTCAGAGTTAAAAACTTGTTTTTTAACTTCAGTCACCAACACCAATTGTGCACCGCAGCACGGTAGGAGTTTAGCGACAGCGACAACATGAAAAAGTCCGTAGGTGAATCGGTGAATTGGGGTCTATTTACGCTAAGTAGGAGACAATATAATGACAGATACATTTGTCAGATTTTGCATAATCATTCCATAACGTGTAATTTTACATTAGTGTAACATTGAAGACGGTTTCCTGCTGGAATCGAGGGGTCTGTATGTGCAGACAAGCCCCTTATCAGTGTCCATCTGAGGGCTCATGTCTAGAGGACTATACTACGACTATACTACTGAATGAGACATACTACATTGTCAGAAGTGTGTGTGTGTGTGTGTGTGGGGGGGGGGGTTAATTACCATATGTAATTATTTCTTGATATAGCAAATAATATCTCACAGGTCCTGTACTGAGTAATGCAAGGTTACTGACCATTTTAATGGGTTTTCAAGATGCATAAATACTGAATGGCTCTATACAAGTAGGCTACTTTTCAAAATCACGTAGGCCTATTATAAGGAAGATTATTAGGTTATTGCACTAATTCATAGTAGCCTACTCACTTTTTGTAATTGATCTGTGCGGCTTGGACGCGGCGTCCGTCAAAAATAGACAAGGCGCCTATCTTTAGTGAAGCAGAGCGGAGAGCCGCTTCTGGGACGCTTCTGAAACGCGGCTTATCTGGTGGAATCACGAGCATTGACTAGAGTGGCCGCGATCAGCTCCGGCGGCCGCGTCGGAGCCGGAACGCGCCGCAGAAGCGCCCGGTGAAATCTAGGCGTCAGTCGGCAGACGAAATTCGCATTCTAATATGCCTAAATGCCCAACAATATAATGATTTTCTTTTTTATAACGATTCTGCATTTACATAACCTAAAAAATTACATAACGATGCCTAGCCAGGCATCATTGTTTAAAACCTGAACGTTTTACATAGCCTATCTTAGCTTTCTTATAGCCCATAGGCAAAAATCCGCCCATAGAAAAAGAGCCGATAATTTTGAAGACTTCCTGATTTACCATTGAAACTTGCATTTCTTTCCTATTTGGTTTACAAAACTTTTATTGGACTGTCCAAAGGCAGTAAGGCACAATCCTATAGTTAATCTTCCCTCTTTAATTTTTTCCCATTACCTATAGTCAGTATATCCATCTGTCACTTTACAAACACCGCTCGCATCAAGTGCGCATTTGAGAAAGGTGTTCACTCGATGCGCCGCCATCTTCTCGATGAACGCATTGCAGCGTTTGTAATGTGACTTGGTTATTCATAGTTAATGAACTTTTAAGCTAAATATGATTTCATCGGCCTTGCGTTTAAACATGTTTGCATGGAACCACTGGTGAATGCATTTTGTATTTTTCTGGCCTATCGTCCCAAAGTCTGTATTGAAACGTCACAGACATATTTTTATCGTCCCCTGGACGACGGGACGCCATTAATTTTGAGCCCTGGTCATTGTTTGGTCATACTGGTACATTGCCTACATGGACACCAAGAATTTTCATAAAAAGCAGTAGGCTGGACAATTAACGGTAATTCCTTTTTAGCACATACAGAAATATTCACACAGTACAGGTGTCGTACTTGGACTATCTCTCTCCCCCCACCATGGAGTCCTTTCAAATGCACATGATTCAAATTATGTTTAACTTTTTCACTTGTTATATTTATTTTTTTATTTGCTCTGAAGACGCTTAACACTGCAAGGGTTGCAACTGAAAGAATACTGCAAAAAAATTGTCTTAAACCCTATAAGAATCCATCTAAGCAACACATGAATTTAATGGAGTGCATAATTGTAATTATAGTCAAATCTAGATGTGCCTTAATGAAGGGGCAGTGATATTGATAAGCCTTGTAACTTACGCATTTACACAGTCGTCAATTTTCCTTCCTGCTTTTGGCAGCAGCAACTGTGTTGCTTGTATGTATGTATGTATGTATGTATGTATATGTATGTTTGTGTATATGTATGTGTATGTGTATATATGTGTGTGTGTGTGTGTGTATACTTAATTTTTGAGTGAGGAACAGAAGTGTTCAATTTGCAATGGTCTCTTAATTTTAACCCTTCTATTCCTCACTCAAAAACTTCCTTTTTTAATTTTTTGGAAAGGAAAGAAAAAGATGCGGTGATCTAAATTTTTTTCGTATATATATATATATATATATATATATATATAT
>JACXGI010004383.1:24976-42259 GCA_016801175.1 Esox masquinongy | reverse complement strand
TTTAGTTCTACTTAGCCTCTAGCAGACTTGCATGTTATCTTAATACTATTGCCCCACACCACGTAATGTGCTTTTCTCCGCTTATATAATAAACATTATGTGTGGCATTTGATTCCGCGTCTGGTGCTCTTGCCTCCATTATGCACATTATACCACAACCCCTTGCGCAGTAAAAGAGGAGGGGTTTCCACGATTTTCTCGTCTTTTCACTTGACGAAAAAGTCAGTTATTGTCACCTATATTGATAGTTATTGTATCAATGTCATTCACAAATGCAAGAAAAACCAACGTTGTTGTGCTTTGAAAAGAAATAGCTTTGGCAGTGTTAAGTTCATCTTCTATCTCGCCAGCAATTACTCAATTCTTATGACTATTCTAGGTAATAAGTAGATACTAGTAGGCCTATTACTGGCTAATAAGCTGTTAAAACGACCAGTGGCAAAAGCCATACAGTTCATAGATGCTATTTGTGGTGAAAGTAAACTTAATAAGAAACGTAGTCAGTTTAATACAATGCTTAATGTTGTCTAGCTAAATATTCAAACATGGCATAAAGTTAATGCGTGACAAAATGATCTAATGTCAAAACGCAATTTTATGATGAGGTAGTATTTCCCAATCGGTACAAATCGTAGTTCACATAGCGTAGTGGAACCAGCCATGGAGTAATTGGAGTCATTGTTTTCAATACTGCATAGCTAGCCATCTACAGTAATCTATTTCTAATTTAACACATTGAATGTAGTGTAGCAACCCTTTTATGTTATTGGTTTGGATGTTAGCTAATATAGGGAACAAGTTTCGACAACCGGGAGGTTTCGACTTATTGGTTTAACAATGCAGAGGTATACCGACACTCTGCACACGTATAGCATAGTGGTGTAGTGGTTAAAGACACAGCCTGTCACATAGGTGACCCCAGTTTAAATCCAGCGAGGGCAGCAACATTCATCTCTTCTAATCACGGGCTGGCCAAACTAGGTTTGCCTTGTTCCTTTTCTTGTTTTCATCAAGGACCTGTCTTTACTTTGCTCTGTTTATCTTGCTCTTGATCCTGACTAGTATCCAAGTCCCTACAGCTGAAAAACATCCCTACAGCATTAAATTGCCATATTGTACATTTGTTATTGCTATTATTGACTGTATTTAAGACTAGGTGTTTGTTGTATTGATCTGTGTCAGTGTATTGTCATTAAGAACATTTTGGCTAATCAAAAATGTTAATAAAATCTCTTCAGTCATGTAAAATCACCTACAAATGCTTATAAAGAAATGTTTTTACGACCTGCAAATATGCATGCAATGCTTAATTTAAACAATCTTAATATATTTTTTAAAACCTTTCATCCCCTGGTCTCAGGGGCAGTGGAACAATTTTATGACAGGGGGTACAGGGTTTCCTATTTTATGGGAATATTAGTAAAGACAAATATTTAACTCTAAAAATGCTCAGTCAGACCAATACATTATTAATTGAGCAACAACAGGTCATTTTTTATTTATCGAATATGCATTGCATGTGGTTTATTGAAAATTGACAAGAAACACGTAAATAATGACATGGCACTCTATGGGCTGTACCGTTTCAAGGAAAAAAGCCAGAAAACTGCATTATGGAAAACATGATTAAAAATTAAAAGTTGTCAACATCCAACAACCAAACCTTAAACAAGTTACAACACAAACAGTTATCTGTATATTGACTGAGCAGGAAGGGGGAAAAAAACAAGAACCATACTCCCCACCACAAATTCCCCTATCAGAAGAAAACAGAAGAAACCATTACAAGCAAGATCAAGGGTTTCCTGTTACCCCAAAAATTAGGAGGCTAGCACGTTTGACCAGGAAATCTGACAAAAGTCATGTAGAAAGCCCAACTGGCTGCTGCTCAGGTATCCCCCAAACGAAGCTCCTCTCAGAAGCTACCAGGATGTCGCCACTCCCCTTGTGAAATGAGCAACAACCCGTGAATGGCGGAGCTCACCTACCCACTGTAGGCCAGGGAGACAGTTTGTAGGCAACCGTTTGAAATATAGACTCTCACTCTGAGACTTGGTAGCTACACTCACCAGCCTGTTTCTTGCTACTCTTGTACCATCTGCTTTGGCCTGTAAAACCAGTCGTTTTGCTAAACGAGTATAGAGTATAGTTGTGTTACACAGTGTTATGGACCTTAACAAGGCTTTCGTTGTACTGCTCACCAACTGCAAATGAGCAATCAAACTGTCACAGAGGAAGATCACAGACTGCATTCTTAGTGTGCTGGAGACTGTTGAATTATTATGGGGGTCATATCTAGCTTGGTATGGGTGTGAGTGAAGGCCTATCTATGTATATCATTTTAACCTTGTCCTGTCTCTCACTTTCTCAGATCCACCTCAGTAAACATTAAGTGTCCTCCCAAGACACATACTTCTTGTGTGTTGCTGACAGCAAACCAAGGCAGAGCCTTAAAGAAACTTCTCAGAAGTATTCACCTGCGTTTGACTTTTTTTGCATTCCAATGTCCGTGATGGGATAAAAGAACAAGGCATTGAATATTCCTTTGGAGACAGTTAAGTAACTTATTAGGAAATGGAGAGAGAGAAGGACAAGGCATGTGGGAGACTCTGAGACCAAGTAGAAGAAGATTATATGTCTGATAAGACTAAAATTGATCTTTTTTAAGAGCTAATTTTAGCGCATGCCTAAAGCAGTCCATCATCCTGAGAACACCCCGAGAACATCCCATGAAGCATGGTGGTAGCAGCATCATGCTTCTCAACGGCAGGGACTGGGAGACTGGTCAGGATTTAGGACAGGATGAAAAGAGCAAAATACAGAGAGCAATTGAAGAAAACCTAATCCATAGATATGAAAAGGCTATTTAATTATGGCCTGTGGTAGGTTTCAGTAAAATATACATACAGTATCAAGTATTCACATTTTGGCAGCATTTCAACATTTATCACAAAATAGTCCATCTTTGTAAATTGTGTAGAACCAAAAGGGATATTGACTAAGCAAAGAATGCCAGCGAGCACCACTCCTACTACATCTGATGCCAAAGCAGCACTCTTCTTTCTGTGTGCCTCCATAAATGTATAAGGTATATAAAAAAGCTCAACAGACTTTGAGTGAGAAGCCAATTTTAGAGCTCAGTAGCTGCAGTGATTATTGGTCCGAAAAGTGTCCCACATTACCTCGGAAGGTGTTCTCCAATGCAAATCTGCCATCAAGTCTCAATCATTTACATAAAAATAAGAAGGATAAAAGCTAGTATTTAGTTGCAAATTCCTTGCATGTAATAAAAGCAGTGAGTCTGTGACCCACTGACATCACCAAACTCTTGGTATCATCCTTTGAGACGCTTTGCTAAGCCTTCTGGTCAAGCCATTTTGTCTGTTAGAACGGAGACTATGCATTCACAGCTCTTTTCTGCATACCATTGAGCTCACACATTGTGTGAAATGATTTCACAGGTTCAGTATGCAACCTCTTTTATTATCAAAGTCCACAAACACACTGTACCTTCTGCATCTTCCTCACCATGCATGGAGGCAATATGCACATCCTCTTGGCAAATTTCCTTCTGGCAAATTTGCACTGTTCCAGAATTCTGAAACGTTTTGATTATTGTCCTGACGGTGCTTATTGGTATTTTCAACTGTTTATGTATTTTTTTAATATCCTTTACCTGATCTGTGTAGGCTAACGGCCCTCTGTCTATTTTTAGCTGAAAGCGCTTTTGTTTTACCCATGGGAACGGATAACTAATGCAACATTTAAAAAAAAGGAAACAGGTAGCGTCAATACAGTTCTGAAACCAGCTGACAGAAACTAACTGAAAAGGACACAATTTCATAACAGGAGACACATTGTTTGGTTTTAAATATTTTTTAGGGGTCAATACTTTTGAAGCCTATGTATTGCAGAGAAGAGAATAATACTACACAATGCTGTGTGTCTGAGAAAATGTGTAGAAATAAAAGTATACAGATGCCCTGTAAGAATGCGACACAGACCCAGATGGTGTATTGGTTCTATACACAGAGTGGAAGTTTAATTCAGAATCCAAAAGGCAGAAGTCAGGCAGGCAATGGTCAATACACCGCAGATCAGAAAGGTGTAGGTACAAAATCAGGCAAGCTCAAAACATGGTCGAGAATAAACAGACAAGAAGGTCAGTACACGAGAAAAGCTAACCTAAAATAATAAAAACCCGGTGGGTGAACAGGTGTTTAATATTCAGGTGATTGGGAACCAGGAAGTGAACTGGTGTTTAATATTCAGGTGATTGGGAACCAGGGAGTGAACTGGGTTCATGGAGAATGGGAAGTGCGCAGAGGATGTGAAACAACAAGTGAACTGCGTCTTACATCCCCTTTATTTTTTAGACCAAAAAATTATTACTCCTTGTTTGTGTTTTTTATTTTTGGCATTTACTTTTGCTCAAGTTTCATGAAGCGTACCAATACAGCATGAGTTGACTGTATATACAATGAGGGAAAAAGTTATTTGATCCCCTGCTGATTTTGTACTGGGCTACAAGACCATCGCCAAGCAGTTTGGTGCGAAGGTGACAACAGTTGGTGCGATTATTCGCAAATGGAAGAAACACAAAAGAACAGTCAATCTCCCTCGGTCTGAGGCTCCATGCAAGATCTCACCTCGTGGAGTTGCAATGATCATGAGAATCAGCCCAGAACTACACGGGAGGATCTTGTCAATGATCTCAAGGCAGCTGGGACCATAGTCACCAAGAAAACAATTGGTAACACACTACGCCGTGAAGGACTGAAATCCTGCAGCGCCCGTAAGGTCCCCCTGCTCAAGAAAGCACATGTACAGGCCTGTCTGAAGTTTGCCAATGAACATCTGAATGATTCAGAGAACTGGATGAAAGTGTTGTGGTCAGATGAGGCCAAAATCAAGCTCTTTGGCATCAACTCAACTCGCTGTGTTTGGAGGAGGAGGAATGCTGCCTATGACCCCAAGAACACCATCCCCACCGTCAAACATGGAGGTGGAAACATTATGCTTTGGGGGTGTTTTTCTGCTAAGGGGACAGGACAACTTCACCGCATCAAAGGGACGATGGATGGGGCCATGTACCGTCAAATCTTGGGTGAGAACCTCCTTCCCACAGCCAGGGCATTGAAAATTGGTTGTGGATGGGTATTCCAGCATGACAATGACCCAAAACACACGGCCAAGGCAACAAAGGAGTGGCTCAAGAAGAAGCACATTAAGGTCCTGGAGTGGCCTAGCCAGTCTCCAGACCTTAATCCCATAGAAAATCTGTGGAGGGAGCTGAAGGCTCGAGTTGCCAAACATCAGCCTCGAAACCTTAATGACTTGGAGAAGATCTGCAAAGAGGAGTGGGACAAAATCCCTCCTGAGATGTGTGCAAACCTGGTGGCCAACTACAAGAAACGTCTGACCTCTGTGATTGCCAACAAGGGGTTTGCCACCAAGTACTAAGTCATGTTTTGCAGAGGGGTCGAATACTTATTTCACTGATTAAAATACAAATCAATTTATAACATTTTTGACATGCGTTTTTCTGGATTTTTTTGTTGTTATTCTGTCTCTCAGTGTTCAAATAAACCTACCATTAAAATTATAGACTGATAATTTTTTTGTCAGTGGACAAACGTACAAAATCAGCGGGGGATCAAATAATTGTTTCCCTCACTGTAACTCTAAGAAGGTAGAAGTATTGATTGCAATTTACTTCCAAAGAGATGAAATTGTAGTTTACTTCCAAAATGAAACCACAAACATATACTAGTTTAATGTTGTAACCTAAAAAATGATCAGGCCCGGAACCCACTATCATATACTTCCCCATTCCTGTTATAACTAGAAACAGAACGAAAATAACTCATCGTAGCACACACACAAACCATAACAATTTGATACCTGTTTCACACCAAGAACAAACTACTACGAAGTCTGTCAAGCACAAGGACGTAAACGTTAGATCCCTCTCAAATAAGGGAAATATTTTTAATTATCTTATTAGATGCCGTTTGCAGTAATATGTGCTCTTGATTGATTGTGATGAGACATACAGGCCTATTAAAAAAAAAAACAATGAGCATTTGTTGAAAAGATGTGAACGTTAGAGTGATTTGTTCATTGTTATCAGTCAAGTGAATGATCAGTTCATTCATTCGAACACCTGGCACAGTTCTCCACAACAATAATTACAAACCCATTTCCAAAAAGGTTTTGAAGCTGCGTAAAATGCAAATAAAAACAGAATGCAATGATGTGAAAATCATTGAATCCATATATTTAATTGGAAATAGTAAAAAGACAACATATCAGATGCTGAACCAGACAAATCTTATTGTTTTTGGAAAAATATATGCCCATTTTGAATTTGATGCCAGCAACAACACCTTTCAAAAAAGTTGGGACGGGCATGTTTATTATTGTGTATCTCCACTTCTTTTAACAACACTCTGTAACCGTTTGGGAAGTGAAGAGACCAATTGCTGTAGTTCTGAAAGTGAAACGTTTTCCTATTCTTGCTTGATATAGGATTTCAGCTGCTCAACAGTTCTGGGTCTCCTTTGTCGTATTTTTCGTTTCATAATGCGGCAAATTGTTTCAATGGGTGACAGGTCTGGACTGCAGGCAGGCCAGTTTAGCACCCAGAGACTTACTACGGGGCCATGCTGATGTAGTATGTGCAGAATGTGGTTTGGCATTGTCTTGCTGAAATAAGCAAGGCCTTCCCTGAAAAAGACGTCTGGGTGGCAGCATACAGTGGATATTAAAAGTCTACACACCCCTGTTAAAATGCCAGGTTCTTGGGATGTAAAAGAATGAGACAAAGATAAATCATGCCAGAACTTTTTCCACCTTTAATGTGACCTATAACGTGAAAAATTCAATTGAAAAACAAACTGAAATCTTTGAGGGGGAAAAATAAAAAACTCACAATAACCTGGTTGCATAACTGTGCACACCCTTAAACTAATACTTTGTTGAAGCTCCTTTTGATTTTATTACAGCACTCAGTCTTTTTGGGTAGGAGTCTATTAGAATGGCACATCTTGACGTGGCAATATTTGCCCACTCTTCTTTTCAAAAGCGCTCCAAATCTGTCATATTGCGAGGAGATCTCCTGTGCACAGCCCTCTTCAGATCACCCCATAGATGTTCAATTGGATTCAGGTCTGGGCTCTGGCTGGGCCATTCCAAAACGTTAATCTTCTTCTGGTGAAGCCATGCTTTTGTGGATTTGGATGTGTGCATTGGGTCGTTGTCATGCTGAAAGTTGAACTTCCTCTTCAGCTTCAGCTTTCTAATGGACGCCTGAAGTTTTTGTGCCAAAATTGCCTGGTATTTGGAACTGTTCATAATTCCCTCCACCCTGACTAAAGCTCCGGTGCCAGCTGAACTTTATTTGGGATTAATCACAGTCACTTTAAATGATGGCAGGTGTGTAAACTTCTATTTAACATGAGTTTGAATGTGATTGGTTAATTCTGAACACAGCCACATACCCAGTTATAAGAGTGTGTGCACACTTATGCAACCAGGTTATTGTAAGGTTTTTATTTTTCCCTCGAAGATTTCAGTTTGTGTAATTCTTAAATTGTTACACTAATTGCCCGCGCAGTCACAGAGCGGTGAACCCTTCTCCATCCTTACTTCTGAAAGACTCATCCTCTCTGGGATACTCTTTTTACACCCAATCATGTTACTGACCTGTTGCCAATTAACCTAATTAGTTGTGAGATGTTCCACCAGGTTCTTTTTTGTATTACACAATTAATCCAGTCTTTTGTTGCCCCGTTGCCCCTGTCCCAGCTTTTTTGAACGTGTTGCTGGCATCAAAGTCAAAGTGGGCATATGTTTTTCAAGAAACAATAACATTTTTCAACATTTGCTATGTTATCGTCACTGGCGTAGCGTGTTGATGCTGGGCCAGGGTGCAAGCTGTCCTTCCAGGACCCAACCACCCCACCCCCCGGGACATACATTTTCGAGGGGTCACATACGCATGACACCGTTCCTGCGATCCTGCCGTACGTTAACCTCACAGCTGAAGTCTCACTGAAACACGTTATAAAATTAAAAAAAACAAATGACAGTTCACGACAGAGGCAGAACATGGGCCGCCCTGCCCCCCACCGCAGGCCCTGGTGTAACCACACCCCCTGCACCCCCGATAGCTATGCCAGTGGTTGTTTTTGTTTTACTGTTTTCTGTTGAATGTAGCTTTTAAATGATTTGCACATCTTTGCATTCTGTTTTTAGTTCCATTTTACTCAGCGTCACAAGTTTTTTGTTGTCAGTCTGTTTGGTTCTACTTGTTCATCTCTGTTGTCATTCTTAATGAACTTGTCCTGTCTGTCTGATTCTCCTTGTTATAATGTACAGATAAGTTTAAAAGTATCTACAGGTCATTAGGATTATTGTCATAATGTGTTCCCCTCTGCTCTAGAGTTAATTACAAACCCAAAGTACATTTGTGTATCATTGTTTTCTTCCTGCCTCTATACCACACTCCTCCCTGTCTCCGCTAGGCCTACAGCGTCCTTCCTCACAGCACTGGTACTAGAAGACCAGGGGACTCTGGCTGTACTGATTCCAGCAGCATCCTAGTTAATGGACAAAAAATATTTGTATTTAATACATGCCTACTATGTTCCTACTGACCCATAACACTGTTAAGTAATGTAGCAACAAGTGGCTGGCTGTAAAACTAAACTCTATTTGTCACATGCCCAGAGTATAGGATGTAAATGTTGCAGTGAAATGCTTTCTCACTGACTGCTCTCCACACTGGAATACACAAGAATACAAACCAGTAGTTATAACAGTACGAAAGGCCATAGGAACATAAACATAGACAATAGGAATGTGTAGAATAATATAGAAAATAAATACTACAAAAACTATAAATAGTAGCAGCAGTAATATTTGTGTGTGTGTGTGTGTGTGTGTGTGTGTTTGCTTGAGTGCACTAACAGTCTTCAAAATGTTTAAATCATTTATGCTATACAGTTATTTGTGAATTAAAGTATGTTAAAGTGTTTGTGTGTGCTTGTGTGAGCTGCGAGTGTGTGCATGTGTGTGCTGTAAGGGCAGGTGCTTAGGAGTGTGATCCGTGTGTGTGCCATGCACAGGTACTTTATACCCTTACGGTTATTTTTAGGGTTATTTAGAGCCACAATATTAATAAACTGGCAGCATATGTGTCAGTGTCTCTCTCTGTGTGGTCTTCCTACCTCCACTGCACTTCCTACCTCCACTGCATCTGCTGCAGAAGCTGGTCTGTCGGCACTGGGCCCAGCAACATCCTAGTTGTGAATAGATGAACACAGGATTCAGACAAAGGAGAACGTAAGTAAGCCAATGGCTTATAGTACCTTATCTATCACGCTATACAACTATTGCAAATGAGTGCCTTTCATAGAAGCCTATGTTCCATCCTACCTAATGATTAATTACATACTGTATGTATGCATTTATTCAATGTTTCATTTTAATACATGACTAGCTACTTGTGTTCAATGTATAGTTCTGTACAAATATTTACAGTAGTAGACAGTTATTGCTAAAGGTTACGTTTTCAACGTGTTAGACTATATTGCAAGTAGCCTAGATTGTTTACCCCAAATTCTGCCTTATTTGCTGATATTTTAGTCATGCGATTCAGTAACATGCTAGCTAACACTTGGAACCAAGTGACCAAACATCATTCAACAATGAAATATTGATAAACGGGACTTTTACACTAATTAGCCTAAGCAGATTAAAACAATATGCCTTCAAAAAAAAACAGTGGCGCTAAATGGCAGAAGTAGCGTGAACTGCGTGAAAATGACTTGTGCTAGCTGTAGTTTCTGTTTTCTTCCTACAGTACCTCCGCTGTACTACTGTACTACTCTACTACTGTACTAATGTACTACTGCAGCTTCATCAGCAACTGATCTTTCATGTGTCTCAGACACAGTACTTGAAACAGACAAACTTAAACCTTTCAAAAATGTTCAGTTAATTTTACACATTTGGCAGCATCGGACTTTAAAGCTCTTTTTTGCCTTCTCAAACTGTCCCTGAAGCTATATCAATGGATCATTTCAATATAAGATGTATTGGATCCGAGCTATTGAGCATTTCTGATGGAAAAATGGATTATAAACTAGCAATAATTTCCAAATTTGAAAAATGGCCAAAATAAAGGATGGTGATGGTAGAGAAGCTGTCGCTGAAGCTATATCAGTTGATAATTTCCATATAACTTTGATTGGGTCCGAGCTATTGAAGATTCAAGATTTAAGATTCAAGATTCAATACTTTATTGACATGCAACTAAATTGCTAGGAATTTGGTGCAGTGTGCTCATTACAAATCAGTAACACTTATAACACAAGTAACCTCCACGTCCCCCATCTCTCCAGACACACACACATGCCGTCATACTATTGTAGATATATTTAAGAAGATAATAAGTTAAAAAGTCTGCAGCATCCTTTAGCCACAGTCAACCACATTATAAACAACCAAGTGGCAGCACACCTGGTGAGCGGGGCACAAACCGCCACCAACTCAAAGCCTAAGAAAGATTTAAGTAGATTGCCAGTTCTGTAAGACACTCTGCTGGTCAGATTAATTTAGTAGGTGGACAGTCTTACAGTAGGTACTATTGAGAAAACGGGTTGTTTTTGATTTCATGGCTTAGACTTTTCCCTGAGGGGAGGGTCACCAGTAAGGGATTAGCGGGATGCGTGGGGTCCTTTACAATTTTCAGGCCCTTGCGCTGAATGTGAGTTACATAGATGTCTGATATGGAGGTGAGTTAACTGTTGATGATTTTGGAGGCAGTGCAAACTATTCTATCCAGCTGCTTCTTATGTTGAGCTGTGGCGTTGCCATACCACACAGTTATGGAAAAGTTAAGTACACTTTCTAAGGCAGCTCTGTAGAATAGCAGCAGTCCCACTCTAGAAACACCAAACCTTTTAAGTTGGCGCAAGAAAATAGTCTCTGGTGGGCTTTTTTGATTATACAGAGCAGGTTTTCATCCCATTTCAGGGAGGAGGAGATTGTTGTACCCAGAAACTTAAAGTTATCCACTTTTTCCACCACTACACCATTTATGTTCAGTGGCAGGAGAGCCTTCCTGTTTCTGCGAAAGTCCACCACCAACTCTTTTGTCTTAGAGATGTTCAATTCAAGGTTGTGAAGGTAACACCAATCCACCAGACACAGTACCTCATTCCTATAGGCTGATTCATTGTCTGATGAAAGCAGCCCAACCACTGTTGAGTCGTCCGCAAACTTAAACAATTTAACAGATTGACAGGTTGAAATGCAGTCATTTGTATACAGAGAATACAGCAAAGGTGAGAGTACACAACCCTGTGGGGCACCAGTGTTTATTTGCCGCTTTTTAGAGAGCTTTTGTTGATTTTTAACCACTTGTCCTATGGTACAGAAAATCAAAAATACAGTGACACAGAGAGTGGCTAATGCCTAGTTGCCTTAACTTATCAAAGAGTTTTGTTCGTAAGATAGTATTAAAAGTTGAGTGGTAGTCTACAAATGGAACCTGTGCGTAGCTGGCTGGGGCCTCTCGGTGCTGCAGAACGGAATGAAGACAGAGGGACACAGCATCCTCTACAGACATGTTCACCCTATATGCAAACTGATATGGGTCCAACTTAACCGAGTCAGATAAATGATTGCATATTAGGCGTTCAAATATTTTCATGATTACCGATCAGGAGTTTTTCACTCCTTTAATTTAGTTTGCAGCTTATCCCCTAGAGGGCAAACCAATTAAGTTAGGCACGTGCCAAGAAACTACAGGATATTATAAATGCATGATAGCCAATTTCGCAGACCTGTGTGATGGTACTAAGGTAAAGTCAAATTTGAAACCTGTTTAGCTATGTTAGACAAATTTGTTATTAGGTTATATGGTTTATAATTCCTTCGCACAAGCGACTGTGTTGCACATTGAGGTCTTTGATTGTGTTATTGAATGTTTGTGTTTTTAACAATTTCACTTTGTTTTGATGAATATTCAGTATGCAACTCCATATCGAATGGATTCCAGATCCATCCCTATTACCAATTCTCTATTTTTCATGTCCGTCCCGAAAGGATGGCCAGTGCAGGCTCAGGATGGCGCCTCCTGTGGCTGTATTTGTCATTGTTCTGTTTTCACTCATGGTGTCATATTCCATTGACTTAATGAAGTGAAGGCAGGGGGGATGTATGATAATTGATTATGATTGGAAAGAGTTGAGCTTAGGGCTCCAAGCAAATCAAATTGGTAATTGATTTGAAAAAGGACAGGGAGGAACGTATCCGGCTGGGTCCTCTCCTGCTGGTCCCCACTTCTTTCATGTCTCCAGCATCGCCGTGCCAGGTCCTCGGCCGCATCAGAGCTGGATGCAACACGACTGGTGTAGCGTGAGGGGAGGGAACATGGCCCCGAGGCCATCTCCTCCTCCTCCCCCTGCCCGCCGGCAGGACAAAGAGAACCGGAAGGTCCCTCCTTTTAAGAAGCGTCATACCTGATGTTTTGGGGGGGGAGTGTCCCTCGGACGCTCCCCCACCCTGTATGTGTTTGGTGGGGAGCTCCTCTTGTTTGGTGAATAAAGCTGTGTTTGCACCTTATTTATCAGTGAGTGAGCCTTCATTGCGGATGACTGTTGCATGCCCAGATAGGGTTGGTGAGCAGTCCTCCTACCCTCAGGATGTCTACAGCTCCGTGAGTCTGTGGTTGCTCCTCATGCTATCTCCATGTCACCCAGTGTGTGTGGGAGCCCGGGCAGGGTCCCGTTTGACGAGGGGAGTTCCCTCTTGCTCAATGTGGGTGTCAGGCCCATTGTACTCGTCCACGCATCCTGCTGAAACCAACAGGGAGATGGACGGCTCGGCACAGGTTACGCGAACGTCTTCCACTGCCCGCGCCCTCCGTTCTCGGGGATCGTGGAAACGACGATGATGTCCCCGGTGACGGTCGCTGCCCACCAGGGGGAGATTGCAGACCTTCTGGAAAAGGAGGCGGTGTCACTAGTCCCGTTGGGGCAGAGGGGGAAGGGGCTGTATTCCCCTTACTTCCTGGTGCCTAAGAAGATGGAGGGAATGAGCGCGTGCACTTGGAGTGCGTGCAGCCTGGGGATTTTTGCGTCAGCATCGATCTGAAGGACGCTTCCATGTCCCGGTTCTACCTCACCACAGGAAGTTCCTGTGTTTTGTGTTTCAGGGCCAGGCGTACGAGTACACGAGGGTTCCATGGAGATGGCGTTGGGACCGCTGAGCTGTCAGGGTTCTGGCCTACTACACTCTGCAGAGTAAGGCCCGGGTTCACACGTTCAGGTTGTTGACTCAGCTCAGTTGTTTGGTTTCGCTATGAACTGGAAAAGGAGCGCTCCTCAGCCCAGTCAGCTGGTGGTGTTCCTGGGGCTCCAGTTATCCATGATATCTATGAGGGCGCGCGTTTCAGTTGCGTGGAGAGAGGCAACTCTACGGGCCCTGGACCACGTCCGGCCGTTGCGTACGGTGTCGGTGCTCTTGGTCATGTCGCTGCTGGGCTTGATGTCGTCGGCCCACGCGGTGGTTCCGCTGGGGCTGTTGCACATGACGCGCAGTATGCTGCGTGGGGTTCCCATGGGCAGAGTGGCTGTCCGGGTCCCGGTCTTTACGGACGCGTCCCTGACGGGCTGGGGCTGGACTTGCCGATGGTACTCAGTGAGGCGGGTGTGGTCTCTGCCTCTCCATCTGTTGGCAGTGCAGACCTGGGAATGGGCTCAGGTGCACCTACGGTCGCTGAGGGTTCTCCACATTCCCGGAAAGTTCAATGTGGGCACGGACTTGTTGTCTCGGGGTGGTCCCCGGGATGACGTGTGGCGTCTTCATCGCGACATAGTCGTCAAGGTTTGGAGATGTTTCGGGAAAGCCCAGGTGGATCTGTTCGTGTCCCGGGAGGACGCGCACTGCCTTCTGTGATTTTCTCTCTGTGCACGGGACAGGCCCCTGTTGGGCGTGAACGCGTTGGCTCACCGGCCGTGGCCGAGAGTACTGCTGTACGCGTTTCCCACTCTCCAGTGCATTCTTCCTGTCATATCTCGGGTGCGGACGGAGGGGCTGTCGCTCATCCTGATCGCCCCTTTACGCCCGGGTGCCCTGTGATTTGCATAGGCGGCTCAGATGGCGGTGGGAACACGGTGGCCGATACCTTACCACCACTGGGTGTTGACGCAAGCAAGCGGCTTCCCTGTGTTAGGCCAGCCTTTGAGGGCCTGGCTCCTGAGAGGGCCAGGTGTGCAGCAGGGACTGACCGAGGCCTTCGTCCCGACCATTCAGGTTACGAGGGCGGCTTCCACGTCGGCTAGCTATGCTGACCGGTGGAGGCTCTTTGCACACTGGTGCGAGGACGTGGGGGTTGACCCCCTTTGTTGTGACGTAGGCAGTGTCCAGTCCTTCCTGCAATGTCTGTTTGGTAAGCAGAGGTCGCCCGGCACGCTCAAGGTGTACGCGTGTGCAATCTCGGCGTGTCATGAAGGTTTCAATGGGGTGTCTGTCTTTAGTCATCCCTTGGTGAAATGTTTTTTTGGCCGGGTCCCGCCGTCTCCCGCCAGTGGCTCGGCGGACGTTGCCACAGTGGGATTTGGCTTTGGTTCTGGAGGTGCTGTGCGACGCACCTTTCGAACCCATTGATCAGATCCCGTTGAGGATGCTATCCCTTAAGACGTCACTATTATTGGCTCTGACGTCTGCTGAGCGGGTCAGCGGCGATGGCAGCAGGGCGGTGTTGCTCCCCAGCCCGGCTTTCCTGCCTAAGGTGATCAAGCTGTCGTTTTGTTCCATGAAGATGGTCTTGTGGGCGTTCTCTCCTCCTCCCCATGCGGGGGGCGAGGGAGGAGAGGTTGCATCGTTTGTGCCCTGTGTGCGCTTTGGCACAGTATGTGCAACGCACAGCTGTGGTGCGGTCTGTGCCCCAGCTCTTTGTGTGTCACGGGGGCCCCAAGGTGGGCCAGCTGTTCTCGAAACAGCGTCTGTCTCACTGGTTATGCGAGGCGATTGATCTGGCACATGTGGCACGTGGCACTCCTACGCCTAGGGGTTTATGGGCGCACTCCACGTGTGGATTGGCAGCCTCGGCCGCTCTTTTCCAGGGCGTGGGGGTGGAGGACATTTGTGCTGCTGTGTCTTGGGGGACGCCGTCGCCTGTTGTCCGTTTTTGTTTGCGTGAATTGGCTGCGGGTACTCTGCTTTATCAAAATTGAGTTAAACTTTTTTTTCGTGGATATACTATCGCAAAATTAGATTAGATTCAACTTTATTGTTATTGAACAAGTACAAGTACAGTACAACGAAATGCAGTTAGCATCTAACCATAAATGTAAATAGAAGATGGCAAAAAATTTACAAACATTAAGTATATGTACAGCTCTGAAAAAAATGAGAGACCACTGCACCTTTTTCTTTCCTTTCCAAAACATTTCCTTAATTTTAACCCTTCTATTTCCTTAATTTTAACCCTTCTATTCCTCAGTCAAAACCTTCCTTTTGACTTTTTTTTCTGGAGCTGTATATTACAAGTGGACTGTATAGATGTGCAATGAAGGCAAATGCAGTAGAAATGGCAATTCTAAATGGCATTCTAAATGTGCAATCGAGGCAAATTGAAGGAGTAAGTTAGCATGTGCAACTGGGTTGCAGAGAGAGCAGCAATGAGGTCCCCGAGGTAGACATGTGTATGTAACAACTGAAAAATGCAAGTAGGATGGCAATTCCAAACGTGCAATGAAGGCAAATTGAATGTTCAAGGTGCATGTGAAACTGAAATGCAGGGAGAGCAGCAGTGAGGTTCCCGAGGTAGACATGCACCTGTAACAACTGAAAGTGTCAGACAGTGTCAAAATGCAACACGGATTACATAGAAAGGCTTGCTAATCATTATATGTAGAATAGAGAAACCCTTAATCTAAAAATATAACTATTAAGATGGTTGTGGTGAACATGTTACTCATCCCAATTTGCAGAAAAATGTTGCCTTGAAGATTGTTACAATGGGCGCAAAAGACGAGCACATATAGTCTGGTCTGAAAATACTTATCAAAGTAGTATAAATCCTTTTAAATATTTTGTGAAAAATATGAAAAACCTTTAGGTTAAAGATGAAATACATAAATGTTGTAGCTTAATAGTCTTGCTATCTTGAGTAATTGCGGCTTTCAAGTTTTAATAATGACAATTAGGCCTACATGACATTACTGTCAAAATGTGTCTCTTCCATTGTACTCATTATATAAGAAGATTCACGGATCTTTCTTTGCAGAGTACTTTATTGACACTCAGATGTTGTAATAAAAAGTTGCAGGTAATATGACACTTAATTTCTCTTCTAACTATATGAGAGTATGTATTGGGTGCATTTGTGTAGGACTGTCTAGTTTGTGTGTTTGAGTGAATAAGCCTATAGTTTGTAAGCCTAAAACAAAATGGTTTACTGTGCCTCAGAGAAGAGGCTTGTAGTATGTAGGACTATCTATGGTGTGTGTATAGGTGGCTGTGGTGTGCAGAACTCTCTGTATGAGGGGGCTTGTAGTTTGTAGGACTATGTGTATAAGTGAGGAGCACTTGTCCTGTGTAGAACTGTTGGTATGGTGTGTCAGAGTGCAGGGGCCTGTAGTACTTTGTGTTTGGTGTGAGTTTGTACATCCAAAGGGTTACTCTGTCTTTGTCCATGTGTTTTGTCTTAAGGCAAAATGGCAGCAGTGTTCACATCAACTGTTAAATGGAGAGCACGCCGAGACCTTAAAATATGGCTTCAACAAATTAGGGACGAGGACTGCACTCCAGTTGTTGAGAATGTGGAAGGGGACAAGGAAAAGGGGATGGAAGAGGAGACAGTTTACATGGAGACAGACACAATCCTCTGCAGGACAGATTTGATTGGTCAGAGGAGCTTAATGCATCTGACTTAGATGACCCTACTGAAGAAGATAGTACCCTTCATGACAAAATCAAGAACTGGGATCCCACTTGTTGCTTTGACAGCTTTGTTAGGCATATTGAGAATCTACCACCCTGATCTCCCAAAGGATGCAAGAACTGTCCTTAAGACAAAGTCAATCAATCAATCAATCAAATTTATTTATAAAGCCCTTTTTACATCAGCAGTTGTCACAAAGTGCTTTTACAAAACACCCGGCCTTAAAACCCCAAGGAGCAAACAACAGTAGTGTTGAATTTCAGTGGCTAGGAAAAACTCCCTAAGAAGGCCGAAATTTAGGAAGAAACCTAGAGAGGACC
>JACXGI010004383.1:0-24876 GCA_016801175.1 Esox masquinongy | reverse complement strand
AGTCTCAGTATACTGTTCAGGAAAGAGATGGCGGGGCATACCACTACTTTGGCATTCTTACCTCTCTTAAGGATACACTGTCACAGAACAATGGCTCCATTGTTGAAGAGTTCAGATTACTGTTGCTGGTCAATATTGATGGAATGCCATTATTTAAAAGCTCATTTTTGCAACTATAGCTAATACTGGGACTTCTGGTCAGTGTACCAATAAAAGAGCCAGTAGTCATCAGAATTTACAGTGGGTCCAAAAACCAAGCTCGGCACAGGAATTTTTGAAAGATTTTGTTTCTGAGCTCCAGGAATTAGAGCATTCCAGATTGTCCCTGTCTTTGTCCATCTGGTCTTGCAGTGGACTTGCATTATGTTTTATAGACTCTGGACAAAGCCCACATGCATTTATTAATTATTACAATTTGTACTCTTAAAATGTTCCCCTGGCACAGCCAGAAGAGAGCTGGCCTCCCTCGTTTCCCTCTAGGATTCTTCCTAAGTTTCGTCCCTTTTAGTGAGTGTTTCCTAGCCACTGTGCATAAACCCTGTTGTTGCTTGGTCTTTGGGGTTTCAGGCTGGGTTTTTAGTATAAGCACTTTGTTACAACTGCTGATGTAAAAAGGGCTTTATAAAATCCATTTGATTGATTGATCACAAAATGCATGCAGTAGGCCATCAGTTTAATCTTGCATCTGACTACAGAGGTGGTCGCAGAGAACATTCCAAGGCTGCAGACAGTACAGAGCATGCTGCAAGACCATAACACTTATGTTGAGGACTTTTTATGTCATCCTCTTCCTGAATGCTCCAGGAAATGTGTGGTCTCCGTTGGACATTCTCCATCCTCAATTTCACTCGCCTCATGTTGTGGCACAATGTTGTGTTTGTTAATTTCTAGTAATATCCCATGTTTTTCATAACTACGTTGTGATGGTTTCATTTATTCAGAATTGCCAATACAATGATGTGATGGAAAAATGGTAATCTATTAAATTTTTGTCTAACAATGAAAATGTAAATGAGTTGTCAGGATGTGTCTGGGTGTATTGGTCCTGGGTAGGAATGGGTGTGGGTGCCTCCACTCTGATTTATTTATTTTTTTTAACTCAAATTGTATGAATGTGTTTATTAATGTTGGCTGCCATCATTTGATAAATCCTTATTTATTTTTTGGGGTGGACAAACACTGTACTAATTGATTCAGAATTGAAATGTTTTTGAATTTGCATTTTGATATGATATTGCTATTTATCTATAATAAATGGTTGCATTCAATACACTAATTGGTTTTGAGACATAGTATTGTACAATTGAATATTTTTTGTTATCTGGGATTCATCCCTTCTAATCACGGGCTGGCTGAACTAGGGTTGTCTGGTTCCCTCATTTGTTTTGATGTTTTAATTTGAGTATTTGTTTTTATGTTATTTATTTTTATACATTTTTTATTTGATTTTTCTTTGTAAAGTACATTGAATTGCTTCGATGTATGAATTGTGCTATATAAATTAACTTGCTTGCTAGTCTCACGAGAGTTGGGCAACACTGCTTGTCAGCATCTCATCCAGTGAGCATCTCCTCCAGCGAATGCAAGGACATGTCGGTTGGCTATATGCTAATTAAACTATGGAGTTAACAAACTAACCTTTTTGTCATATACGAGACGGAATGACCCGAATTGTGTTTTCATCATGGCCCTTTTTTGTTCTACTCGTCGTTAATACTGGATTGCGCACAAACAGTAAGTTTTGGATGTGTTCTGTGTAATTTTTTGTTTGTTTGGAGGGAGACGCACTCTAGTGAATGAGGCATTTAAATGAGTGGTATGAGGGGTGGTTCGTGCATTTAACAGGTCTAGGGAAGCTTCTGATGTGACTCACTAAGTCACTTAACGTCTGGACAGCGCCTTAAGATACTGTCTTAAATAAACACAGTCCAACAATGGAGACGCGTTTTTGCTTACAGGGGACACGTCCACGACACGTCAAGACGAGACGTAAATGTCCTACAGACCACACGAACTCGTCAGTGTCAGTTTTACGAGATAATTGAAGATCTTAACATGAACGCGTCTCTATAACGTGTTACGTGCGGTCTAAACAACATCATTAGGTATCGTGCAGCTTTTGAATAAATAAATTGTTGCATCTGCTATTGACTGCGCTGCACAAAAGTAAACACTTTCCTCCGGTCGATTGCTCTATTTTCCGTCATAAAACCTACTAGGGAAGAGATGCTCTCATAGGACTGCATGGAGGTTTTCAAATTCGGAGCATGCAAATGGAAAAAGTCGCGGAATCGTTTCTTTTTGTGTGTTAAATTCTCATTAATTCTAATGACAAATGATCTGTATCGGTTGCTACACTGTCAAATTATTTTGATTGCTCTATTGGTGATGGGACTTGAATTGAGTCGATAGGCTACTGTTTTAGTAGTTTCGACATCCATAGTTGAGACATCCATAGGCGAATGATCATTAACACAACAATGCTTTCTGCTTTCGAGCGCAGATATTAGAGACATATTCACCAATATCGACTCACCTAAACAACACAGTCAGGGTTGCAGTGTCATAGGTAGATCACCTAATGTTTATTGAGGGTTATGTTAAAATCTTCCTTGGGTTATCCCACCTTTAATGAAATAATTGCTATTACTACAATATATTAATATATGTATCAAATGTAGGCCTATATTTTTATTGCCTTGTGCTCTGATGCCTGCATAACCACAAAGAATACTTTGGGATTGCAATAGTTAACATAAGGTCCATAGACACTGCAAGAAATATTAGAACCCCACATTCAAACTTATAGATGTATTTATAGGCATTCAGACGTATTAAACTGTAAAAACTGTCTTAAGTTGTAAAACTGTCTTAAGTTCACATTACTAGCAGTATCATACAAGCAAAAAGGATGCACAATATGCTCTTTAAACAGCAAAGCTCATAATAAAGAAATTTCCATCATTGGTAATGCCAAGATGTGAAGTCTTCCATGCCAGGTTTAATCTCTTTTTCTCTACTTCTGGTCATCAGCTGTCAGATGTAAAACACTGTTAACAATACGTAGGCCTGGGACCTCAAACTTACTGTGCAGGTTATTTCCTGCCCAGCAGGAACACATTACTCAGCTAATATAGTCCAGACTAGTAATAAATAGAATGATTTCTTCGGTGTGTATTACTGGACATAAAGCCTGCACCCAAGGTCTAAAGGACCAAAGTGTGAGGACCCTGGTCTAGTATATAAACTGACAGTAGTATGAAATGAAAATTTCCAGACTCTAAGCATGCAAAAAGATATTCCCTCATGATGTACTGACATTGTAGAGCACACGATGTGGCTAATTCATGACACTATTAGCATTTTATTCAAACAAAAACTGCACATTACAAGTCTATGTCAAGACTTACACAAGTGAAAGATCTAATCTAAAAAAGATTGTATGCATTGAAATACATAGCCTACCTTAGAGGGGTCTCCAACCCTGCTCCAGAGATACTCTCCTGGTCGTTTTCATTCCAACCCCATGTATATGCAGCACCATTCAGTTACTCTCTAATTATTTGTATCAAATGAGCTGAATTAGGGTTGGAGTGAAAACAACCAGGATATTAGCTCTTCAGCAGCAGATTTGGAGACCCCTGGCTTATGCTATTGTGAAAATAAAGGGAATCATAATATTTTGTTTGATTTTGAGGTACAGTATATGTATAGGTAATTGTCTTGCTGAAAAGCCAAATTATTTACTCATGAAATACAAATGAATTTGGAAATGTTTACTTAACATTTGGTCACAAATAAACCCAATGATTACTTTAAAAGTCAAAGCCATGTGTTCACATCACAACCCAACATACAGGGTTATGGTTTCCATGTACAGTGTAGTGTGTTGCATTTGGGGTGAAAGAGGGGGTAGAAACTATAGTTTTTCTGGATGTAGCGTACAGTGCCCCATGACTTCACATTAGATTTTTAATTTTACAAATTCTCCTGAGTATTTCATACAATACAATCACTGCAGCACTGAAAAACTTTTCTGCAAAACGATCCCTTGTATATTACCGTGGGGGAATGGAAAATAGAGTGTGCTTGGATTTATACCACAGTCCCTCTCCAAAGCTAGTGAGCACAAGCAAATAAACAACAATAACATCAAAATAGGATTTTTTGTATATTAGATCTGTTCTCTACATTAACTTCCTTAAGCTCTAACCATTTCTCAGTGTGCTCCACCTTATAATATTCTTTAACTTAAGTAAAGTATTATTTAAATAGTAATTTTGTTTCGTTTATATATTCCACCACAGTTTTTCCTTTGAAAATGTACACAACACACACAGTAGTCACTCCGCAGACTTTTATCTTGAGGGCAAAATACGAAAACCGGAGGTTTTATTGTAGCTGCCGAATCTCTAATATAGAGTATTTTTGCTCTCGAAGTTAAATAAATAATAGGCCTGCAGCTATAGAGCGGTATAGTTGCTTTTATCAGTTTTGTGAGTGTAATTAGTTTAATGCCAACTCATTAACATGGACATGGTGGAGGTGGTATAACAGCTGGCCACAATCATTACGTTCTGTCACTTAATCACAAAATTGCAAACTCCTTTTAAATTTTGCAGTTCGATCCTAATAATGTTAGATTAATGAACTAGAATCGAAATTGTTAGAATAGAACAGTAGATGGAGCCTCTATAAATCAGAATGGAGCAATTTAACAGCCATCTTACCTGGGACCTGTTCTAAACAATCTACAATACAAACACATGGTAGAAGTGGCATTTCAGGTCTTTTAACAGTTACATTTCATTAATAATATATAAATAGCCACTGTCATCCATTTGACAAATTCATTTGAAATAGTTTTCAATAATTTATCAATTTAAGTGTACAAAATGGCTATGGTCTAATGCAGGAGGATACAGGATTCTACTTTAAATACTGTGCAAACGTATATTTTTTTATTTATAATTTATATAAAAATATAAAAATTGCTGCTAGTTTACTTTTATGTATATTACTGCTATATTTTTGCTATATTTTCTTAATTCTTACTACGTAGATGTCATGTGCCACGTCACAAGAATTGTGCTGTGTTATTCGGTGCATTTGATGAATAAACTTTAAACTTGAACGTCCCATCACTAAAAACCCAAACAGCGTTCCATAGATTACATACATTGTATCACATGCTGCTGCATGGCCATTTTCTCTGGCATGTGTAGACTGGCTATGGGTCAAAATAAAACAAGTTTAAGGGTATCAGTGATGTCGAGGTTAATGTTAACATATCACAGACTATTGCCTTTTGCTGCAGGGTTGCCATCACTTGGTTAAATCCACAACCACAATTGCAAACGTGCCTCACAGTCAGCGGTAACTGCCAATTTCGCTTGTTTCATCTTATTTACCCATACAGATTTAAATATTTCATTGTGTTTTCCATTGTTGGGGATAAAACAATGAAAAGCAGGGGTTAAATCAGATTTGTTAAATGTATCAAAGGGGGCCACAATTTTATTTTCCCTTTTCATTACTGATGTTGGTGTATCTGCTGCTGAAACCCTAATACATGTGTTCATAACCTCCCATCTTGACTACTGCAACTTCCCTCTATCAGCTCTAAAAGTGTCAAAACTCTGCGGCCAGACTACTCACTCACACCAAGTTCCGGAAGCATATCACCCCTATCCTCTGTGAGGATACTGGCTTCCTGTCTCCCAACGCATTGACTACAAGATCCTCCTACTGACATATAAAGCTTTAAACAATATTGCCCCTGCCTACCACTCGGACCTCCTTCTTCCATATCAACCTACACACTCACTCGGTTCCAGTACTGCGGGCCACCTTATAATACCCAAGTCAAAGCTCAAAGGCTTTGGTGACAGGGCATTCTCAAGGGTTGCTCCTAGGCTCTGGAATTCTCTCCCCAAAACCATCTGTGACTCTGAGACTGTCCCCATCTTCCAATGCCTCAAGACTCATCTGTTCAAAATCGCCTACCCCTAGCCATGCCCAATCCCACTCTCTCAATCTTCTTTGTTTTTTCATGCTATTTTTTGTTTGTTTCTGTTACATGTTTATTTTGTAAAGCGTCTTTGGGACCTTGAAAAGTGCTATATAAATACAATGCATTATTATTATTATTATTATATTATTGCTATACTTGCCTTATCTACAGTGTAATATTTAATAAATCTCCCCTTGCTAATTAAATATTACACTGACTGACTGATTGAGTGAGTGACTACCCCTTGTTAATCAGCGTAGTGGGTAGAGACGCGGGCTCTGGAACAACAGGTCCTGCGTTCGCCTCCCATAACAGTCAAAACGCATTATGCCTGATGTTCAGGAGAGAAAAAACTTTGCTGGTTACGACTTTACATAGCTACGTAATAAGAAGCCTAAAATAAAACGGTTCTGGTGGATATTAGGATTTGTTGAGGATAGACAAACACTTCGCTGGCTTCCCAATTCTCTTGTCTTTTCACAAAAAAGTCAGTTATCGTTAGTGATGGCCATTCGAGGGTTCATTACCGTTCTTCTAGCAGCAGGATATTATGCTAGCAGTGCTAACTCAGATTTTCTTTTTCAAAATAAAAGCCATCATTGAACTAAATAAATAAGTTAATATAGTAATGTAATTCTTATCTGTTCTTTTTCACAGACTAGATTGTTAACTATATTGCCTTATACATTTCAATTATGGCTTTTATTGTGATAAAGAAAATCTGAGTGCTGCCAACATAATATCCTGCTGCTAAAATAATGCAAATGAAGCCTCGAATGGCCATCACTAGTTATCGTCACCTATATTGATAGATACTGTATCTATGTCATTCACAAATGGCTAATTAGCTGTTAAAACGGCCAGTGGCAAAAGAGGATTTGTTTTATGATAGACAAAAACCTGGCTACAACCTTGAGTAGATACGTTATGGGAAGCCTAAAATGAAACTGTTTATATTGCGACTATTTCTGGTGGATTTTCTAATTATGTCTCAGGATTTGTTCAGGTTAGACAAACACTTCGCTGGCTACACGATTCTCTCGTCTTTTCACTTGACGAAAAAGTCTGTTATCGTCACCTATATTGACACAGTAGTTACTGTATCAATGTCATTCATGAATGGCTAATAAGCCGTGAAAACGGCCAGTGGCAAAAACCATAAAGTTCATAGATGCTATTTGTGGTGGAGGTATACTTAATAAGAAACATTACTGTTTAACACAATATAATGGCGTCTAGCGACATATTACTTGCTAATAAGCTTTTAAAACGGCCAGTGGCAAAAGTCATAGAGTTTGTAGGTAAACTTAATAAGAAACGTTACTCAGTTTAATGCTTGTTAATGGTGTCTAACAAAATATTCAAACTTGGTGTGATGTTAATGAGTGAAAATATTATAATGTGACGTAGGCGTAGTGGTTAACGATAATTCCTTTCACATGGGTGACCTGGGTTCAATTCTCGACAGGGCAGCCACGATTAATACATTTTATTGCGGGCTGGCTGAACTAGGCTTGCCTGGTTTCTTGTTTACTAAGTAGATGTCGTGTGTCATGTCACAAGAATTTCATTGTGCAGGAGGACGCTGTGTTATTCGGTGCATTTGATAAATATGATAAACTTTGAACTTGAATCATATGTCACAAATGCTACTGAAAAGTATCATCTTATGAAATTACAAAAACGTAAACTTACAAATTACATTTAAGTTTAAGATTAGGTTTAACAGTAATGTTTTTAAAGCAAGGGTTAAGTTAAGCGTCATAGTATTGGCGTTAGGGTTAAGATTAGAAAACAAAAAAGGTTAGGTTAATGTTGGGCCTCACTGTACTAAGATTATGATTCAAGTCTAATAACAATAATCCCCTCTCCATGGGTTTTAACTTGCAATCATCTGAGTGAAGGTTGGGATGTTTCCATTTATCCATTATTTGTGATCACAATGTCCCTCCAGATTTAAATGTAAGTTTCTCTGGATAAGAGTTTCTACTAAATAAGTGAACAGTATAAAAACAGTGTTTCTATTTAACTCAAAATGAACTTGCCACAGCCTCTAGAGGCCTGTCTGTAGCATAAAATAACCTATATAACAATTAGACTGTCAAACATTTACCTATACTGTTACTCGTCTCCCTAAAGCCAGCCTGCTCTTACTACATGAGCAATGTCTAATAACATCCTAGTATTATCATATTGATTTATGCTGGAATGCTTGATGATACTGTCTGTATCAGAGCTATGATAATTGCTAGGGTAACAGTTCCTAGTAGTGTATATTCAATGCATTTTCTTATTAAACACAAAGGAACAAAAAAAATAATAGAGAAGTATGGATTGGTCTGAATCCTAAAAAGAAAGGAAATTAACATGAGCACCGGAATCAAGCTCTTCGCCCATGCTCTATCAGTTTGCAACACTTAACTTTGGCTAACAAAAGTAGCTGCAGTGCATTTGGAAAGTATTCAGACCCATTCACCACTCCACAATTTTTCACATTAGATTTAATTTAAATTGTTTTCATATTTGTTTTGCCAAGTCAAGTTGTGAAATGGTCACTAGAACTCAAATTCAATTGATTAGAAAGGCAAAAACATGTCTATTAAAGGTCCCACACTTCATAGTGCATATGAAACAAACTTAGTAAGCAGGCAAGAAGGGTCTTGGTCAGGACGGCGACCAAGAATCCAATGGTCACTGACAGAGCATCGGAGGTTCTCTGAAGGACAACCATCTTTGCAGCACTTCATCAATCAGGCCTTTATGGTTGAGTGGTTAGACAGAAGCCACTCCTAAAATAAAGTAAAATGTAAATGATAAATTTTTGGTCGGGACCCAGAGTTGAAAAAACCCTGCCCTAGAGTAAAATAAGTTAAATCTGCAGTGTCATTACCGCTAGAAATCTTTAGTGATATCCTGTTAATGATAGTTCTGTTGTGTCACTCCTGGATATCTCCCTACTCTAATTTAATTTAATGCATTCAGCATAGTTCACACACCCTCGCTAATATACACAGCCTCTACAACTTTAAACAAATGTTAAAGGACATCCAAGTCCTCGGGCAATTCCTAATGTGGGTCAAAGTTATATCAGTGGCTAAGTCTTTGGAGTCGACTTTATCTGCAAAAGATATACAGCTCCGGAAAAAAAATTAAGACACAACTGAACATTTTTCTTTCCTTTCCAAAAAAGTCGAAAAAGGAAGGTTTTGAGTGAGGAGCAGAAGGGTTAAAATTAAGAGACCACAGCAAATTGAATGCTTCTGTTCCCCACTCAAAACTTTCCTTTTCAAAGGAAAGAAAAGGGTGCAGTGGTCTCTTTATTTTTTCTGGAGCTGTATATGCAAATAATTTATGGCATCCAGTTTAGATAAGGTCAGGTCCAGATGAAACAAAGACTAACGTGTCAAAAGTTTGATTGTGACGTAACCACCAACCAAAACGCAAAAGCAAGCAACTGCCTCAGTTGATTTGTTGAATTTAAATGGGCTTAACATTTTAGCCACGGTTTTGCAAAAAAGTTTCTAATTGCAAAATACCTTAAAAGACAATTCCAACACCTTTCTCCACTACACTCCAACAACTTTGGTGGAGCACTGAAATTCTAATTCTGTTGACATTTTACAAATCGATGACCAGCTCTGCAAGCAAATATCCTTTTATCAAACCAGGAACATCAGAGGGATCTGGGTGTGCCAGATCCCTCTGATGCTTTGGAAGCTCTCTGCGGACCATGGCTTTTGCTCTGAGATGCAACTAAAAAAATGTCAGGAAAATCCTACTAGAACAGCTGAACTTTATTTGTGATTAATCAGAGTCACTTGAAATGATGGCAGGTGTGTAATGACTTCTATTTAACATGAGTTTGAATGTGATTGGTTAATTCTGAACACAGCCAAATCCCCAGTTATAAGATGGTGTGCACACTTATGCAACCAGGTTATTGTGAGTTTTTTATTTTTCCCCCTCGAAGATTTCAGTTTGTTTTTCAATTGAATTGTTCACGTTATAGGTCACATTAAAGGTGGGAAAAGTTCTTACATGATTTATCTTTGTCTCATTCTTTTACATCACAAGAACCTGGCATTTGAACAGGGGTGTGTAGACTTTTTATATCCACTGTACATGACAGTACATTTCCCAGGTCCTATTTTGGTTGGACAGCACCACTTTTATAATCAAAGGTCAAAAACCCCTGAATACAGTTTTAAAAATCTGTGGAGTTCACGTGTAATTTTAATTTTAGGTGACCGGTTGACCCCATTCAAACGTATTGAATATGGACATTAATATACCCCTCCAATTAGCTCCATTGGAATGTGAGTAATTGCCAATGCTCTTCATTACAGCCATTAAGATGCCATTTTATAATTGTTTTTTCTCTCCAGCTCTGAAGGTGATTGGAGGAAAGAGGACTGTGATCCTGGGCAAAGATGCTGACCTTTTCTGCAGATTGTCTGAGGCTGAGGAATTTGATCAGATAACATGGCAGAAAGAGACCAGGCAAAATCCCCAAAAACATAATTTCTTTGTCATTAAACGCAATGGGATTACTAAAGACGTGAATGGATTAAAAGGAAGAGTTCTGTTTATTGGGAACACATCAGATTATCTTGGATCGATTCGAATAAGAAACGTCACACTGTTGGATGAAGGCACCTACGCATGCATCTTCAGTGTTTCCAGTGGACCAATCCAAACAGAGATGCCTCTGACTGTGCTCGGTAAGGAATTTAATCCAGTCTACATCTGAAGATGTGTAGTAGTTCAATATTCAAGTTAATCAAGAGACTTAATCTGCTCATTCATTTTGCTGATATTTTTTAAATATGGTCTTAACCAACACTAAATTTGAAACAAGAGTAGCAAATTGTGTCAATATTTTGCCTATTATTTATCGAACGACCTGGGAGCATATACATTGCTTTCCATAATTGAGACAGTAATTAATTTTTCCTCATTTGACTCTGAAGTCTAAAAGTTTGTTTTTTAAATAAAACCTGTTACAACATGGTTAAAGTATGAAGTTTTAACTTTTAGTTAAGGGACTGTTTATATACAGCTCTGGAAAAAATTAAGAGACCACTGCACCTTTTTCTATCCTTTCCAAAAAAGAAGAATTTCAACGGGTGGGTAGGTGTGGATATTTCAATCACTGCCAGTTGCTGATGAATTCACCAGTAGAACAACAGAGGCTACATCAAGGCGTAGCACTGATTGATATTTAAAAAATGTTTCTTATGATTGGTGTTTTTTGTTAGATTATGTATTGATCCACATAATGGCATAATGTCTTCTGTTGTCTACTTGTATTTCTTGTCACAGTTCCTCCAGTGATGACAGTGACAGGTCACGTCGCTCCTGTTGAGGACAATGAAGTTGTCTTGGTAACCTGCATTGCTGCAGCTGCCAAGCCAAAGGCAGAAGTCAGTTGGAACACCGGTGCTTTAAACAAATCATTGAGGTGGCTGACAAACTCCACCCAGCACGCCAACGGCACCAGTACAGTACTCAGCCTGCTTATTGGGGTGCCAGCCAGAACAGCCAATCAGAAACAGGTTCAGTGTGTGGTCAACCAGTCTGCCCTGGAAGAAGAAAGAACCCTCTCCTACACCATAGACATCCACTGTAAGTATAGACTCCTGCCTTCCCAGGCTGTGGGACTAGTAGCCACTCTAACCATTGTGTCTCTCTGTCAGAGCCGGTTCTGTCCTGCCCAATGCTACTCCGGTACCGTCTGTTCTGGCCTGTAACACCTGCTGTTATGTTTTGCTAGAGCACAGCTCTGACAGTGTTATGTGCCTCAACAAGGTTTCTTCATTGTGCTGCTTCCAACTGCTACCACGTGAACAATTCAATTGATAAAGGACAAGGTCATTAACTGACTCCATTGTTCATGTGCTGCATCATGTGTTGATAAGTTACACCTCATGGTCCTGAATGACACAGCGGTCTGGTCGCTGCCTGAACTGCGTCATTCCGAGGCCCAATCTTGATAAAGGATTAGCCCAGGAGTCCTGTGGTTGGTGGTGCAGTTAGTCAACACCGTCTGGGTTTTTGGGTCATTTAGTTAGTATTTATGTGAGGTCAATCAAGGTAGAATACCAGGCAATGCGTTTGCTTTGGTTTAGGAGTACAGTCTAGACCTCCTGGTGAAGTGAACCAGAATGACACCGGCTGTGGTTTAGAGGACACGTGTCTTTACTGTGGTTTAGAGGACACGTGTCTTTACTGTGGTTTAGAGGACACATATCTTTACTGTGGTTTAGAGGACAAGTCTCTTTACTGCGGTTTATAGGACACGTGTCTTTACAACCACGGTAAAGTGTCCATTGGGGGTTGATGCGATGAAGCAGTTGCTCACCGATTGGATATCAGAAAACAGGGTAAAACATAAAATGACAGCAATGCCTGCTCTAAGTTGATAGTACATAAATTATAGTGCATGTCATCTGTCTTGGTATGGGTGTGTGAGTTTAAAAGTATTTACTTTATGCAACTTCAGTAATTTTCTCTCTGTCCTCTCTCTCTGTTCTCAGATCCACCTCGGACAGTAAATATTAAAGCGTCCTCCCTAGACAAATTCTTCCTGTGTGTTGCAGATGGCAACCCAAGGCCCATCTTCACCTGGAGCAGGTACGCGCTTCTATGTAAACCAGTACAAACCAGGTTAAATAGAAAATGTTACTGACACAACGCCCTCTAAAATCCATTTAATTCTTTGGCCAATTCTTTGTATTTTTATTAAGTTTTTAATTTCACACCTACATGTAAACACACTAGGCAGTAGTGGTGGCAGGTTATTTTTGATAAACTTCTGCAGCCTAAACCCGACACTAAACCCAGAAATATACAAAATGCGGCTGTAACATCCAGCTTGCATAGTGTTGTTTACATCAAGCGCTTCACACTAACTGGGAACTGAAATGTAGCTTACTTTGAGAGGCATACTATGGCCTAGTTTTCTAATTATCATAGATTATTGCAATCAGTGTCCTTCTAGATTCACTGTACTTTTACAGTAGTGATAATGTGGTGGCAATTATTATTAATATTGCAGGACTATATTAGAATTATACTTTCATTTAAAAGCCAGTCCAGAATAAGGTTCTTCAAAAGCACCAATCGGGGATAGGATATAAGGACATTACCAATGCATTGAGTACCCCCTGAAGGACAGAGTCCACTATTAAGAAATGGAGAGAATATGGCACGGCTGTGAATACACTAGATCAGGCTCTCCACAAAAACTGAATATCAAGATGAGGAGGGAACTGGTCCGGCAGCCTACCAAGAGGCATGTGACAACTCTAAAGGAGTTACATTCTTCTGTGGCAGAGCTAAGAGACACTGTGCATACTGCAACAATAGCCTGGATGCTTCACTAGAGTTTGTCAGAAGGTGTGTGGGAGACTCTGAGACCAAGTGGAAGACTCTATGGTCTGATGAGATCAAAACAGAGCTTCAATGCTGAGTACTATGATTGACACAAGCCTAACACCACATATCACCCTGACAACACCAACCCTACCATGAAGCATCATTGTGGCAGCGTCATGCTATGAGGATGCTTCTCTGTGACATAGAAGAATATGCCAAGATGGTAGAGACTTATCCATAAAGACTCATGGCTGTAATTGCTGCCAAAAGGTGTCTCTACCAAATATTGATTAAAGGAGGTGAATTTTTATTTCATGTTGTTACACAATAAATGTGGAAAAGTCCAAGGAGGTGAATATGTTTGAGTCACTGTATCTGTTTAACAGGTTTCACTTATAGAGAATTTTGAAAATCATCAGATGTGAGGAGCGAACCTTATCATTAGGTATTATAATTAACCCCCCACAAACCCTAACCCTAAGTTTAAATCAAACACTTATCTTATTTCCTCAGACTAAAAATATCATTATTTGTTAGTGAGACTGGCTGTGGTTTATAAAACTTGTCTACTGAACTCAAAGTTTTACAAGAACAAGTAAACACGCATACATGAATTAAGTCCTTTTCATCCTCTTTCTCCCCCAGAGATGTCCAGCCATGGCCTGGGTCTTCAGTCAGAACAGACGGAGAAACCCTGCATCTCCTCAGTCTCAGCTCTGAGCTGAATGGTCTCTATGTCTGTGAGGCCTCAAACCTGTACGGAAGTACAACTGGCTCCCTCTATGTACATACAACCTCTGGTGAGAAGCATCCTTACATGCACATATAATTCGACTTGCTGCTTATTCTTCAGTTTCTACATGCTCACTTCTCTAACATGTTCACTTCTCTAACACTTCTTCATGATATACTGACTACCTGCATCAGACTTAAGACCTCATTTCACAGCTCAACAGGAAGGTAAAACCACTAAGAGCCTTTTCACAAATCGAGAAATTCCTTTGGACATAGAGGACATCTTTTTGATTTGAAACATTCTGTCAATTTCATTGGAGGCACAAAAAACCTGGTGGGGTACCTGTTTTCCTGGGAGGGAGGGGGTTATGTGACGACATAAACGGCACATGAGGCTGGATTACATTAACTGCGGCTCAGAATAATATTTCCGCAATATGGCAAAAATTGTAAAAATATTTTTTTAAATACTAGATATTAGAATATTAGATTCTATTACTTCTCTACATTAATTTACTTAAGCTTTAACCATTTCTCTATATGCCCTACCTTATAATATTCGTTACCTTATGTAAAATGTAATTTAAATAGTAATTCTGTTTCATTTATATTTTTCCCATGTAGTTATTGAAAATTTCCCCAATACACGCAATGCAAATCTGCAACAAATGATACATTCATATCATGAAAATAGCATTTCACCACTGACTTTTATTTTGAAGGCATAAACCGGAAGTCTTATTGACATCGCTGATTCTCTAATGTTGCCTGTATGACGCTAATCTATTATAGCCACTTGTAGCTATCGAGTTGTGACAGTTACCTAGCTTGCTTCTTACCTTTGGTTGACTCTTAGATGATGGGGCTACCTGCTTTATATCAATGTGACAGCCCAGTAGCATCCAGCTGCACGCCTGCAGACCCACCACCTCTCACTAAACACCACCACTCACTAAACACCACCTCTCACTAAACACCACCTCTTACTAAACAGTGAGCAAGAGGACAAATGCATTAGAGTGTCTAGTTTGAGAAACAGACGCCTCACAGGTCCTCAACTAGCAGCTTCATTAAATAGTACCTGCCAAACACCAGTCTCAACTTCAACAGTGAAGAGGCGACTCCAGGATGCTGGCCTTTTTTTCCAATCATCCTCTGTCCAGTGTCAGTGTTCTTTTGTCTGTCTTAATCTTTTTTTTTATTGGCCAGAATATAATCAATCAACAGAATAAAATTCATACAGAAGCTTGTTAGTGTTCATACTGTGTTCATACTGAATACATGGAATACAAGTTAATACATGGAAATCTGTTTTCTTAGAAAACTTGCATAAATGTTTTGGTTTACATTTCCACGTGTTATTAGTGATTATGTCTAATTATGACTCGTGCCGCAAAGAAATATTCTGGATGTCTTCAAGACACCTGGGACTAAGGAGATTACTCTACAAGCAGGTCAATGACACCAGAACAGCCTTAACACATTTATGGAACTCTACTGGAGGGATGGAACACCAACCTTCAAAGAGATGTTCCCTCATAGCGGTGTTTCAATGGTCATGGGGTCCAAATTCATGCAAATTGGAACAGCCTGTGATTTCAATTGTTCAATTTGATTTTTGGTGTAAGTTTGAATCCTGACCACAGTCGGCTGGTGATTTTGGTTTCCATTGACTGTTGATACATCATTTTTTGCTCAACTAATTACACAATGTACAGTAAAGATTTTGATCTTTAATATATTTAGTTAATCAAGACCCGATGTGTTCCATAAATTTTTTTGGAGCTGTGTAATTTGTTAAGGAAAGTAATAATAATTACTGACTCCTCCTTCTCTCCTCACAGAGGTCTCTCCTGCATGTTGGGTTCTACTTTTTTTCATCTTATGTCTGATTGTTGCTGCTGCCATTTTCTTATGGTTCTGGTACAAATATGGGAAATTGCCTTGGTAATGTAATTAAGTGAAATATTATGCACTCAATATGATCATATTGCACTGATTTAGCTGAAATTGTGATTTTGCTGAAACTTATGTAATTGTTTGTGTGTCTTTCTAGTTCAATGGCCAGTGCACCAGAACAGGTACGTGACGATTAGTGAGTAGTGTCATTGTCCACCATTGTATTGTGAGTTCCAGATGCTCGTCTCCTGATGAAGCAAGTTTCTCATTGGCCACTGTTTATTATGTAATACCTTAATACTGTCTGTTGATTTCCAGACAAGTCAAGACGTTGTTGAGCAAGTTGAGGTGCCCATACGACAAACCGAGATAGTGACAGGAGACGAAGAGGAAGAGGCGGAAACATAATGTTGGAAATAAACCTAATTTACCTTTTGGAATATGGAAATTGTTTATGCCGGACCGCGTAAGCGGAGCCGGCCAAGAAGAGCGAATGTGTCCTACCGAGTGAGTGAGTGAGTGCCTGACTGCCCCTTATTAAATAGCATAGTGGTTATAGAACCGGACCTGCAAACTATACGTCCTGAGTAGTGAGTGCCTGACGACCCCCTATTAAATAGCATAGTGGTTATAGAACCGGACCTGCAAACTATACGTCCTGAGTAGTGAGTGCCTGACGACCCCCTATTAAATAGCATAGTGGTTATAGAACCGGACCTGCAAACTATACATCCCGCGTTCATATCTCCTCACAGTCAAAGCGAAGTATGCATAATGAATAATTCCGTATAGACGAAAACTTTGCTGGCTATAACCTTCACTATCGACATTATAGTAAGCCTGAAATATAACAGTTTACAGTTTGGATGTAACGGTGAGGTGACGGACCGCTCTATCATCTCCCGCTTTTCCCGGAAGGCACATTGACTAATTTTTTTAAACTTCCATTATTCAGCTCTGTCACAGTCTGTAATTAGTATTGTTAGCATTGTCCACATTAATAAATGGAAACGGTGCGTCCCGAACAACAAAACCTGCATTGCAAGTGGAAAACTAATTCAAAACACTAAACGAAGACTAGTGGTGTCCTTTTCCTCAAAGAACATGTCAGTGTTGTATTCTTCAAAATAATGTTTTCATTTTCACAATGTAAATCTAATTTTCAACTGAACTGATGCTTCCTATGTTTACCGGTCAGTTTTGTTTACAATTGGATCAATCCACGTTTTCTTTCGGGAAGAGGAAGTGTATACATCCCTTGGTAAACAAAGCCAGACATCGCCCCTCCAGATTGTATCTGCCCCCCCAGTTTGTTTCACCATAAACACTGTAAATGGTCTAATATGAATTAGATATGGACCCTCATTTACAGAAAATGCCCCCTCAGTCATTTCATCCTGGAGACAGGCCTGTTTGTAAATCACAATCTGCTGTGGTACGTTTTACATTGTTTGCAAGCGGAGATACCCATGAGGACTCTGATTGGCACAGCACTGCTTTTTCTGACCAATGACCAATGCTGACCATGTCAGTTTTTCACATTTTAACCAATCTGAGTAGATTCTGGAACATGCAGCTTTCCTCAAGCAACTACAGTGGCGCTCGAAAGAATTCACCCCTAATGGATTATTACTTTATTTTAATATGAAATTTGAAAACAAAACATAATGTGAAAAATAAAGTCTCAGAATTGTTCTGTATTTATTACCAATTTAATTGTTTTCACCACTGACACTGGACCAATGGATGCCCTGCATGGTTTTAGACACGCCCTTCTCATTATCATTTAAGCCAGTGGTTCCCAACCAGGGGTACTAGGACCCCTGGGGGTACTTAGCCTCTTCATAGTGGGTACTTGAAAACACTCATGACACCATAGGCTTACTAGTAAAATTAACATGAGGGGGTACTTCAGGGGTACTCCAAGCAGAGAAATATTCTGTCCGTGGTACAATAACTGAAAAAGATTGGGAGATATGTAAGGGGCAAGATTTTGTCCAGTTGAGAGTTGTTTATGTATGTGGGTAGGGGTAATAGATTGTCCATTTGAGGGTTGTGTGTGTGGGAGAGGGTTATAGATTTATCTGTTGTGGGTTGTGTGTGTATGTTGGGAGCGGGCTATAGTCAATTTGGTTCCAGGGGCATGTTCATGAGGCCTACTGCTGTAGGAAAGAAACTGTTCTTGTGACGGGAGGTTTTGGACCAGACAGACCTCAGCCTTCTGCCAGACAGGAGAGCACTGAATAGTCCATTTCCAGGGTGAGTGGGATCACCCAATCTTTGCCACTCGCCTCCGTGTCCAGCAATGCAGGCCAACTGCCTCTAATAGGGGACACCTGAACAAAAACACAGATGCCTAGAGGGATCTATTCTGCCATGTTCTGACTATGGCCCCCAGACCAGCGCAGAGATGGCTAGGGCGCCTCATAGCACCTCATAGCCAGGACCTAACACATGTCTTATTTTTGTTTACCCAAAATTATTTTGCAAAATCTTATTTGCAGTGACAATTCCAAAATAAAAACCAGTTACCCATAAATACAATAAAAAAGTAAATACAATGGAAGTTTCTCACCATATGAGGCTATACTGTACATACAGTATATACTGTATACAAATGTATAAGGTGTCTAGCAGGTGCAGTGATCAGGTAGTAGCTCAGACATTTATTTTTGACAGATTAAAAAGTGATGAATGTATCAAGTTTGAGTCTCTTGTCCAACTTGTTCCAGCCAAAAATGAGAATCAAAGGAAGTTTTATTTTTAAAAATACAAACAATTTACGTCAATGGTAAATTACTAACCCAATCTGTTTCCCCAGTGTTGTTAGATTACGGTACTCTAACTAGCTTGCACAGGCAAATGTATTAAATGAGTTTGTAGTTGCAGAAAAGAATAGGTATATCAAATAATAATTATCACTAGAAATATATTATGTTATGAATTTCAAGATTTGTATCATGAAAGTAATTGTATTGTCTGTGGATAGTGTGTCATCTGCCCCCTGATAGGACTGTACTCAGACACGAGAGAAAACCAGCTTGTTGTAGCACAATTGATCTAAAATGTTGTTCATCAGCAGTGCTTTTTCTGTTTGATATTTTTATTGTTGGCTTACAATCACGCTAATAAACTCTCTCATGAAGAAAGTTGAGTCTGTTTTAGTGGCACATTAAATATGCTATTTGTACAGTTATAAAAATAATAGCTTTTTTGGGATCAACCCTTAAAAGGTTGATGGTATTCTACTCTGTGTGGCACTATCTTGATATTTTGGCTTCTAAAATGGTCTTTATAGCAAAATGAAGTGTTTGATTCCCCTATATATTGAGAAACAATGTAAAACTGGTTAGATGGGAAAATACAAATGAAAAAAATTAACTATGAAATTTTTTTGGCGTATTAACCACCTTAGTTAATTTCTTCAAACCAGCTAAACAATATCCCCAATCCCAAAATTAAATCCATTCTGAGATCTACTTTACGTGTAGTAATTGTAACAACCACTAGAGGAAAGTAATCTAATTTTTAGATCTTTGAGAAAAATAATATTTTAAACAAATGAAATATCAAAATTTAAATATAACAAAATATATATTTCTTCCACAGTCTGCCCCTTCAAAATCCCATTTACTGTCTATGGCAAATCTATGATTGAAGCTTCCTGTCATTATTTATGCAGAGAGGCACATCTCATTCCTTACACTTCCATGTGTTGTGTTTTCTGTTCCCATCGATCTTACACTTCTTACATCTCCATGTTCTACCTATGATTTTCTGTCAATGGATCGTCACTGGCTGCATTTGACACTGGAGATTTCCAGGCCTTCTCTGAGTTTTCCTGGAGGTGCTGGGTTGAGAAGGAGAAAAAACAGATTCAGGCATTAGTTTTACCTTAAAATAGCACAGTATATCGATATATCATCAGCATATCCATATGATGTCATCAGTACATCCATATGATATCATCAGTATATCCATATGATGTCATCAGTATATCCATAAGATGTCATCAGTATATCCATAAGATAATCATTATATCCATATGATGTCATCAGTATATACATATGATATAAGTATATACTAATGATATCATCAGTATATCCATATATCATCAGTATATCCTTAAGACATCAGTAACTTAACCTGGGCCTTGTAGAGGCTGTTCCTAACAGCTCAATGCTAAACATTTATAGTAGGTTGTTGAATAAGCCTGGCCTGAAAATGTGGAGGCACTTCTGGGTATGCCGACTGTGGTTTGTGGTCTGTATGTTCCAGAGAGTGAAGGTGACGCAGACTCAGCCGACTGCCCAGAAGACAGGTTCCCTTGCGGAGGCCTATGCTCCAGCTACCCTCAAAGACCTCCTTGGTCAAAAACACAGCATGTTTTTGTTTTCCCTTTTTAGTTTGTGTTTGGGTTTATAATAAATGCCCAAGGGCTTCCCAGCAGCTCTGCGTCAGACCTCTTTGTTCTCCACACCGCTACACTATTAATTACTTTTAAAAGTAATGTTCCTGAACACTGGTGATAATACACTGTATAAAAATATAAACCCAACATTTCAAACAATTTCATATAGTTTACTAAGTTACAGTGCTTATAAGAGACAGCCAATTGAAATATGAGGGAAATAACTTGTGTTTATGGATCATATCAGCTCATAAGATCATAGCAACAACAGCCATGTTTGGATTGCACCAATTGCACCAAAGCATAAACAAAAGTAGTAAAAGACAATTACATAAGGTACCACTGACTTGTACAGATCAAAATCATACAAGAGTAGTAGAAACGAAAATCGGATAGAAATATTATTGAAACAATAAAACAGCATAGCAGGCCTCTGGTTGGATGCAGTTTGAATGTCTCACAAGGTTCTAATAAACTTCTGTTGTATTTTTGGATCCCAGGACACACCAACACAAAGACCACCAACATGAACACCAAGCAAGTGATCATGTACACTGTTAAAACAACAAGATCCTTGAGGAACCTTTGGAGGTTCTTCAATTTGAAACTGTGGAGGAACCTCTTACGGTGCTTTGAGGAACCTTAAAGAAAAGGTTCTTAGAAGAACCCCCTCATAAGGTTACTTGAGGAACCTTTTGAAGCTCTGTGAGGAACCTTTATAGAAGTTGTGTAGTAGTAGTAGTATTAATCCGCTGTCAAAGGTTCGAATGAACGATACAATTGAACAAGTCACTAGAAAAAGGACTCGTGAGTCCCGAGTCGCTAAAAAGATTCGTTCAAAACGAACGACTCGTTCGCAAACTGCATATCACTGGCAGAAATTCGGATTTACGAAAAGGGTGTATAAAGGGCTCAAGGCCATTTTCCTGCCTGCCGAAATTGGTAGGTGGTGCTGCTGTTCTTTTTCGGTAGGTGGTGCTGCTGTTCTTTTCCCCACTGCATCACCCCATCCAATCACAGAGGATAACTCTAACCATGCTGTACTTGGCCACTTCTCAGCTGTAGGTCTTTAAATAATAAGAGTACTAAGTTCCAAATAAAGAGTTCAACTTCCACCACCTCAGTCTGTTGTCATTTATTTACATTTCATTTTTTTATGCTTATTGTTTGTATGCTCTTCTTTTCAGTACTGACCTTTAACGATAACTCATTCATTGATTGGAATACACTCACTACTAAACTGTGTGGTTGTTTCACCTTGCTCTTTTAAAATGTATGCACATACTGCAAATCGCTCTGGATAAGAGCCTCAGCTAAATGACTGAATTGTAACTAAATTTGCTCTGACGCCGGACGAGAAGGCCTGGTTCGCAGACACTGCTCCAATTCATCCCTAGTGTTCAGTCGGGTTGAGGTCAGGGCTCTGTGCAGGCCACTCGAGTTCCTCCACACCAACCTTGTCAAACCATGTTAATGTGGACCCTGCTTTGTGTACATCATCACAGTCATGCTAGAACAGGAACGGGCCTTCCCCAAACGGTTTCCACAAAGTAGGAAGCACCCAAATGTCAAAAATGTCTTTGTATCTAGTAGCATTAAGATGACCGTACTGAAACTCAGCCCCAGACCATTAACCCTCCTCCACCAAACTTTACAATAGGCCCTATGCATTCTGATAGGTAGTGTTCTCCTGGCATCCGCCACACCCAGATTCATCCATCAGACTGCCAGATGATAAAGTGCTATGCGCTTCAGCGCTTGGAAGCCCCGCTCTGTGAGTTTGCGCGGTCTGCCACTTTGTGACTATGCTGTTGTTGCTCTATTTATCTAAAATGTAGAATTTTCATTTACATTTTTGTACATATACATATAAACACAGTGTACACACACACAATCAATCAATCAATCAATCAAATTTATTTATAAAACCCTTTTTACATCAGCAGTTGTCACAAAGTGCTTTTACAAAATACCCGGCCTTAAAACCCCAAGGAGCAAAGAACAGTAGTGTTGAATTTCAGTGGCTAGGAAAAACTCCCAAAGAAGGCCGAAATTTAGGAAGAAACCTAGAGAGGACCCAGGCTCAGAGGGGTGACCAGTCCTCTTCTGGCTGTACCGGGTGAACATATTAAGAGTACAATTGTAATAATTAATAAGTGCATGTGGGCTGAGTCCAGAGTCTATGTAAACTTAGTCCAGGTCGGAAGCATGACCAGATGGACAAGGACAGGGACAACACGGGGAGGGGGAGGTGTCAGCACAGTGGCAGCTGAAATCGTCAGGTATCGTCTTGATCTGCAACACAACCAGGAGGACTTTGGACCGGGACAGCATTGATTGATTGATTGATTGTCTGGTGTGACTACACAAAGGTGTATACTACATGCAGGTATGTATACTCATTGGCATCTCACCTGACCCTATGTCCCCTGCTGCACCCAACTCTGTGGACACAAAGACAAAAGACACACCTCCAGAGAAATGAAAAGACAGCTCTTAAATATCGGTCTTAAATATCAGACAAAAAGTAAACAAAACCAAAGGCGGGAAAACCAGCATCCAATCCCCCTCCCTCACCCTTAGGTTTGCCTGTGTCAGTTAATTGCCTGTCAGGGCACGTAACATCTGTATATTGACTGAGCAGGAAGAGGGAAAACCGCCAACGGCCCCTGAACAGCCCGCTTATCGGGGTCCCAAACAGAAGCCAGTTCAGTTTGTGGTCAACCATGATAGTTTTAACACAGCCTTTTCTGTTAACTTTCCCATTTTTCCCCTCATTTCTTAGAATTTTTTTTCTGGCCTCAAAAGGTGCTTCCTGGGCAAAAACGATTGTGTAACAATAATGGGTTAACAGTTAAACAGTGGTCCAATCATCGTCCAACCAATATTTCTTTCCCTCGCAGGGGTTCAACTGAATAAAATCCATCACATGGTCAAAGGGGCCATCAGGGGGAGGATGGCTGGACTGGGAGTCCCCGCAGAATCTGCCTTTTTCCAGGCAGATTTCTCTTTAGGTGAAACCTGAGATTGCGCTTCAACAATGTCAGAGGGGGAGACCATAGGGATCAAATGAGCAGAGCAGAACGACTCATTTGACGCTAGCAGCAGGATATTATGCTGGCAGCACTAACTTAGAAAAAATTTAATTGTAGTCGAAAGCAAGTTGTTTTTCTTAAAGCAAAATGATTAGAAACAAATATATACGTATATATTTTATACACACACATTAAAAGAATTAAGAAGAATATTGGAACAGATAATAAACAGACAATGTACAGACCGGATTGTAACCTATATTGCCTTATAAAAATAGACATTGTACTGTGGAACATGACATTCAAGAATTACTCACTAGGGTATAAAGAATCCATATAGAGTGTAAATTCATGGAAGAAATACAAGGTATAGCCAGCAGCACTTTCCCCCAAAGAATTGATACACTAAAAAATTATTTGTTTCAACTTATTTCCAGTCATCTAGTTGCATGGCCTTTTTCAAGCTCAGAGTACTTAACATTTAACATTATCCTAGCTCATACCAAATGTATTTTGACTAACAATTGACTGTTAAGTCCACTAAACAATTTTGTCAGAATGATATACAATTCTAAGTTGAATGAACAACATATTACATTAAAAAATACATGAAGTTTCATTATTTTAAAATAAACAAAAGTTAGATTAACAAATGAAGTAAAGTTCAGTCAGCTTTATCATATGTTATTGTAACTTTCTATTCTTAGTTGAACCAATTTTCAATTTTGTAATGTTAACGTTAAATGTAGTTCTTAGTTAATAAAATAAAGTTAAGTCAACTAAACCATTTGTAAGTCCAACTTACTATTCTTATTTGAACGAACTTACATATTTGTTAGATCAACAATGAATGCAGTTATCATAACTAAAGCTACATGAGTTGAATTAACATCAATTTTAGTTAGGTTAACTTTCTAATAAGTCATCGTAACTAGTTTATATTGTTAATGCAACTGCATTAAGTTTACATAACAAAATTGTATAAGCTAAAATAACAATATTTTTAGTAATCTGAGCTTGAAAAAGGCCATGTAACTAGATGACTGGAAATAAGCAGTTGAAACAAACTTAAAAGGTAGATTTATGTGAACTAAAGCCACAAAGAGTTTGCCATTTACCATGAAAATATTTTTGCTCACTGCTCCGTAACCGTAGAAGTTAGATGCTTCATTCTTCTTCCACATTAATAGGGTTATTTTTCTGCAAATAACAACGTCTCATTTGTGTACTTTCGTCAACCAGAAGCCCCACAATCGCAATCAGAAAATTTCTATGTGAGGCGTCCAAGTCACACATTTTTATTTATTTCTCTAGAACTGTAGAAGTTAGAGACTTCATTCTTTTTCCATGTTAATCTGGTTATTTTTCTGCAAATAACAACGTCTCATTTGTGCTATTTCGAAAAT